>JAODIE010017460.1:0-70970 GCA_027575565.1 Diploeciton nevermanni
AACAGCCGACCACCCTCCACTCAATAGTACCTAATCAGAAACTGTAAAAATCGTAAACAATAATAAATTACTCCCATACTGAAGAAGGCAATATGCCGAAAACGTTATACCAAGGGACAAAAAGTTAGTGTTATAGTGAAGTTTTATCAACATAATGTATTTTATTTTATTGAAAATTATTTTAAATTATATTGTAGAGAGTTGTAAGAATCTTCTGCCGAGAAAAACCTCCAGTCGGTGGAATATCAGTTAAAGAACACTTTGAGATTAACGTCGTTCCATTAACAATCGGCCTCACCAAAAAGTTTTATGACACCATGCTCAAGTTTTGCTTTCCTGAGCGTGATCCTGATAACATTGATGGTGAACGAGGGACAGCTAATGATGACATAGATGATAATGTTTCAATAAAAGGGACTAAGAAGAAAACGAAGAGGAATAGAGATTCGAATTTCTACGTACATATTGATGATGTTGAGAAAATGAAGGTAAATTTCAGAATAGTAAATTTTCTTCTTGACTTCCAAATATTTTTTTCTAGGAGCGCGCAGAAAAGAATAAACTCTTCATCTACATAAAAATCCCGGAGGTACCCGTAAGACTTTCATACAAAGGTAACAAAGAGAAAAACCTCGAGGATATCCGAGATTTTTCTCTGGTGATTCCAACTCTGGAATATCATAACGTAACTTGGACATGGTTGGATTTATTGCTTGCTATTAGAAGCGATAGTAGAAAAGTGATACTATCACAAGCTATAAAACAGAAGCTGCAGTTTAAGAGGAATATTGTGGGAGGTTCATCGTTGGATGAAGGATCTTCTCCTCATGAAGAACAGGATAAAGCAAAGATACTTTTTGGGACAATAAGACATGTAAGTTGTGTGGATCTGAAGTATTTTGAAGGGCTTAATAAGAATATTGATAATTTTTTTAGATGGACAAGCCAAAGAAGGCAGGTGTATTTAAATTTGGTAAGTAGATGATATATATTTTGTATGTATGAATGTAATTTATTAAATAAATGTGTAACTTTGTTAGAAAAATATTTTTTGAATTTGGCCTCCTACCTACCGACCACAGTTCAGTTCCCAAACGCGTGGCGGTGCTTTGTAAGATGAGGGGATGTAGGTCCTCCTGTCGTATTGGCGCTAGTTTAGTAATTTAATACTGGTATTTTATAATACTTTTGGGTCTTCTTGTTATGATGAAATTGCCAGTTTCTTAAATAACTTCGGTTAAGTCACTGTTATTAAATCACTTAATTTGTTCTATTAGGCACTATTAGAACTTGTCTTACATGTGTTCTTTATTTTGACAATTAAGTCAAAAAGCGTAGGTCACAAATGTAAACACCCAACAGATCCTTACCCGACGTGTTTTCTTAATGAAATCCCAGTCATACGTTTACCTTAATCACGGTTACACTTGCGTACACATTTCCCACGTACACCAAAGACTCCATGTAGTAATCACTAGCGCGTCAACATTCTACGCTTTTTATTTCGCAGTAAAGCAAGTTTCTTAACCTCCAAGCACAACAATGAATACAAGGAAAAGGAGTGGTTCCTGGTCCAAAAAGCAGTTAAAAGGCAAAGTAGTACAAATCTATGAATCTCTTCTGAAAGGCGAGGAATTGGTCAAGAATAACGCAACATTCTGGGACGAATTATTTCTGATAAAGCCCAAACTATGGCACCTAGAGGCAGAGCTCCAGAGACTTACTCCAGAACAACTTGCAGTGGCAAAGGAGAACATCAACCAACTCTTCATACAATGTATTGAGAGCCTCAATCATGAAAAGCATATCAGGATTGTGATTGCCATGCAGACCCTCTGTGTTCTGGTGCATTCTATTTATAAGAAAACAAGCAATGAGTCAGGATGTGATGTGATTTGTTTACTAATGGGTGTCCAGAATGCTGAGGAGAAAATGAAAAAGTTGTTGAACCATTGTCAATTTTTTCTAGCTGGGGAGTATCCTGATAGTTTGAAAGCATTATGCCTCAAACTCCTGTTGATATTTGTGACAGGAACAGAAAATATCAGCCAAAACACCCTGATTGAATATATCATGATTGCACCACTATTTGAAAGTCTTATCCAGCTGCTCTGTGAAACCCTCTCAAGACAAACTCATGGACATGATGTGGTCTTTCTTTTGACCTTTCTGGTAAACTATAGAAAACATGAATCTGCAAATCCCTACATTGTGAAGTTGTCAATTATTGACGACGAATTGGCGCTGAATGGCTACGGACAAGTAATAACTGCGTCACTCACAGAATTCTGCAAGCAATTTGTAAATCAGCAGGCAGAGACTCAGAACTCCTCCTGGTTATCCACTTTATCGACTTTTACGACCAGAGTCGGGAGTATGTTTATCTCTGAAGAGGAAGGTATGAGGAATCAGAAGATCAAAGCTAATAATGCGTTGTTATTGGCTTTATACGAGGCGATTCATTTGAACCGGAATTTTATTACAACTTTGGCACAGATGCAGACTGATACAAGTTCACCACCATCGCCTAGTAATACGTTGAGTTCAGGACCAATTCCTGATTTATCTACAGTGCCTGTGATTGACGTCAATTTACAACCATCTAACTTGTTGGTGACATTTTTTCAATACTGGTATGTATACATAGTAAGACAAGCTTGATACTTTGCAAAAGGTTTAATTTGGCGTTTTCAGTTCCATTGTGATGCAAGACACAAAGACAGATTCTGGGACAAACACAGTAAAACTGTGTTTCATTATTTTAAGTTGCATTTCAGAGGATCAATATGCAAATTCTTTGATGCATGATGTGAGTCTCACTTTTAAAGTGCAACTCCATAGAATGCCCATGAGGCATCAAAAACCCAATACAAAGGTGATTGCCCCACAACCCCTCGTTGCTATTTTGCTAGGTAAAACATTAAGAAACCTTAAAATACAAAGTACTATTCAGTTTCTTATTTGTAGACCTTCTGGTTGAGTTTATAATAAGTCACAAAATGAAAAAGCTTCCCTTGGAACTCTACATGCTCGCTATTGGAATAATCCACAGACTTCTTGTCTACCAAAAACGATGCCGCGTTCGTATAAACTACAAATGGATCGATTTATGGGAGAGTTTAACTTCTCTCATCAAGTATCTCATTCAGAATGAAAGCACATTGACGAAGAAAATGAATATTTTCGACTTATGTCTGCGCATTGTGAACATCCTTAACTTTTTCATCACTTATGGTGATACCTTTTTGCCCACTCCAGGCAGCTACGACGAATTGTACTATGAACTGATTAGGAACTCAGATATCTTCACGAATTTAGATGCTATGTGCTTAAGGTACGAGACAATGGAGAACGAGTTCAAGGAAAATGCACAAAAATTAAATAGCAGCTTGATTAACATCCGCGCGATTAGCAAACACTTTGAGCCAAAAATAAAAGAATGGCTTGCATCTCAGCATTTATCAACACCTTCAGAAGGTCAGATCTTGGATGTTGTCAAGGCAAATTATGGCAGTTTACTGCTGAAGTTACATGATTCTCTTGAACAGTATGAGAGATACTCAGAGAATCCACATCATTTGATATTTTTCACTGCGATGGTCAATAGTGTGGTTTGTAATGTTAAGCTGGATGCTTCCACAATTGACACAGATGCAATTTTGGAAGAGTTTACAGCACCAGTTTTATAACATGGAATGAATTCTTTGTTTGATTGATTGATTTGTGTGTAGTGAACTACTTAATACACAGTACTGATTGTATAAACTAGAGTAATTAACATTAAAATGTTATAAACTGATGGATAATAAAGATATTTAAGTACTATTTTAACACATGGTTTAATTTGAGCACCCAATTAGTTGAATGCTAAATGAAGGTTAGGGGTTATAAAACGTGGTTTCTCGCAGGAAATTAACAATTTTACCTTATTTGTTGGCGGTCACCAATCCTGCAGGACCTCTGGAGGGTGCACCTTGTCCATATGGGACCAAACGGAGTGGAGTGAATCCAAGTTCTGCTTCTGGTATCCCGTATTGTTTCAACTTCGATTCATACGCGAATATTAAATCGTCATGAGCTTTTGATACCTTCGCAAGCTCGTACTGCAGATCACTGATTTTCTGCCGTTTGCGCGCGAGAATATTCTGCGTGCCGAAAACAGTTGAAGTACCGTTAGCCAAATAAATTCAAAGAAATGCGTATATCGGGTTGCCTCTATTGTACCCACCTCTACTTTTGAATGAGTCTGTTGGCGACGTTCGGGTGTTTCCGACAATTCGTCAATTATACATTCTCTCCTTTCGGCATGCTCCATCAGGACCTCAATCCTGTGGGCCATAAGCGCAGTTTTGGTTCCTGTTTTCCGCTGGAGGTCCAATATAGCGTTTGTGAACCTCGATTGAAGTTCCTTCTTCTCTGCCTCGATCTTTTCATAACGCAACTCCATGGCTTCTCCTGCCCAGCGCAACTCCTCCAGTTCTTTCTTGGTCGTTGCTAGAGTGGCTTTCGTATTCTGAAGAGACACCTTGTCCTTTTCGTAATTAACCAGTTGTCGCTTGTATTCTTCGACTTCAACCAACGCTTTACGAAGTGGTTCAGTTAGGCTTTTGTTTTCAGCAAGGAGGTCCTGAACTTGCTTGCTCATTCGCTCATTCTGCTTCCTGAGGACTTCCATCTGATCTTTTAGACTGCTGATGAGCGCCAAGTTATTGAGGGTGATATCATTGTAGTAATTCTTCATCTCATTGAAAGATTTCTCATGTCCTTGAATCAGATCTGTGATTTGCGTGTTTTTCCTCTCTTCCACTTCACTCAACTCCATCTTATGCTGCACCCCAAGTTCTTCTCTTAGTTGATTAAACTTCTTCTCGTATTTCATCTCAATATCCTTTGTTTCCGTCTCAAAATCTTGTCGTGCATTGTACAACTCCTCACTAAATTGCTAACAAATAAAAGCATTAGCATTTCTTACTGAGCACTTCCGGTAATTGCTTTGCATGCACTGCATACCAATTTCAAATTCTTGATGTGATCCTGATTGGCCATTTCCTGCTCGCGGCTTTTCGCCTTCAATTCGCGCTTGTCGCGCAGCAATTCGCGCTCCTGCTCAGCGTGGTCATCACGAGCCAACTTGATGGAGACCATGGCCTCGGCTTTGGCGTCGGTGAGGTTCAGCTGATGCTCATACTGCAGGTGCTTCACCTTTTGCTTGTAGAACTTGAGCTCCTCCTCGTTCTTCTCGCTGGACTCTTCAATTTGTCTGTCTTTGTTTCTGCAGTGTGCGAGTTTACAGTTAGGAAGAGTCGTCGGACTCGCGTACTTTTACCTGAGTTTGGCTTTGGCTTCCTCCAGCTCGTTGCGGGTAATCTCCCAGAAGGTGCGCAGTTTGTCGCGCTCCAGCTGGAAAAAGTTGCGTTCCTCACGTTCGCGCTCATTTTCGTCTTTGATCTTCAGTGCAAAGATCTCAAGTTGTTCACGCGTCATAGAGGATGTATCGACGCCATCGATAATAACCGCTTAGAAATTAAAAAGTCAACGTTTGCAGAGATTATGGTAAAAAAAAAAGTTTTAGACATACCAGAAGACTTTCCTCCCTTTTTTCCTTTCTTAGGAGGCTGGAAATTAGGAAAATTGGTTTAAACTGATCAAACAATAATTAAATTATTACCATTTTAATAAAATCGAATGTATAACTTATAAAATGTCATGAAATCGCAAGGAACAAAAACTCTATCTAAATCAAATTGATCAAACGAGTTTCGGTTGTCATGGTAACAAAAATAACAACTCAACCAACAAATACTTGTTAAATACCCAATTAATTTCTATTTCTGCCTAAATTCCATTTCTATTAAGTCATGCTATATTATTATTTATGTTGATCTATCAGTATTACTGCGAGAAAACCATTGAGAATTATCCACCTACTTGTCAATGACATCACATCTGCTTAAACACAGGATATGTACGCTTGGCAATTAGATTATATTAGGTGTTTTGTTGTTTCTCACAATTGTTTAAACGAGTTGAAACAATGTTACTGACTATTTATAGCTTGCCTAGGTGGCATTGGTTGCGACCAATTTGGTCACTTTTGAAAGATTGTTTTTTTTTGTTGTTGAATAAATAGTCAATTATATTAACGACAAAGTTTAAAAATATTTGCAAGAATTTTTACAGATGTTAGATAAATCAGTAAAATTGGCAAACTCCAAATTATATTTAATTACTTTCTCGTATTACCACCTGCATCTGCCTACAATTAAATTATTTGAATAAATAAAAATGTAATACAAGTAATAATTCCTTGTGTAGTTAACAGGTAGAGAAATCAAGCAGTGTTTGCGCTAATCGAGGCAGTTGGCTCAGCTGACTAATTTCGCGCAGCCGGGAATAAAAAGTGAATAAAAGATAGTTACTCCCCACTAGCGCAATTTTCTATCGTAACTGCTGCTCCCCAACCTGCCGCCTCTGCTGCCTGCTGCGGAACCGAGCGCAGAAACTCAGGGTTCGAAACAGTTGAAGGTGGCAGTTGAAACAGTTGGAAGCCGAGTTCAAACTTGCATAGTTGATCTTTTCATATTAGAAAATAAAACAGCATAGTTATTTCCAGGGGCAAACGTTTGTGTGCTACTGAGTTATAAGAATTTAATTTCACACAAGAAAAAGTAAGTGCAATGCTATATAAGCTTTAAATTTTAAGTTAAGCGAATAATTTTTAATGTTTATGATTGTAATCTGTAACTGGCGAATACAAAGCAAACATTTACACACTGGGGTACATTGTGTAGTCTAATAATATGATAGCTGAGTAGACAATAAGCTACTCCAGCTAGTTAATTAATGTTTATCTATTTTGCACTGAATTAATTAATCTAGCTGCCTTATCAAACCAGGTCAATAAATGTATAATTAACTAGAATATCTCATCCGTAAAGGAAAAAATAAAAGAAAAAATTACCATTTTTTAGTCAGATTTATTTATTTCCTTTGTGGAAATAAAAAAAGAGGATTTCTGGTAGATTGCTACATAAAAACATCATCAGACAATACATATTATTACAAAATTATCGCAGCGTGACAAACTCTCATGATTGCAATCCTTTTTCTCTACATTTGTATACTTTTACAACTAATAGAGTAACAAAGTAAACATATTTAGAGTTGCATTGGAAAAGTACAATCCAAACAAAGAAAGCAAAAATACAAGATCGAAAAAAGTGAATTTTAATTACTCGTTACCAAGCTGCGCTTGATTGTTGAACAACATGTTTTGGAAGTGTGCATTTGGATGGTACCAAGGTCAATGTGAAGTCATGCGGATTAAAGTGAAGCTCTTTTGATATTTAACCAACTCAACACGCCGCAAGCTAAATTGAGTCAGTTCTTTTTCTACGACCACAACTTAGATAATTGTAATTACAGCATGAGATCAACACAATTTACCGCATGAAGCATTTTCTTCTAGTCTTTAAACTTGTTCTCATCTAAACTTCCATCTTTTCAATTCTGACTAGTCTCTGCTGATTTATGATTTCATAGTATGTTTATATTTAACCCTTCCTTGTTAAAATGATGCTATGTCAATGTCACAAGGTGTGCCCCTTTTGACTTTCGTCTTTTCGCGTGCCTGCGTTCATAAGTCACGGAAGCATTAAATTAATTCCACCTTAAACATCCCTGGAATGAGCTAATAATATATAGTCTGCTTGTCGGAACAAAGGCTATTCGCTTTGGTTTGCAATTTGCTTTCGTTGTTTAGCAGAGTACTCTAATTAATTAGTGCAATTTGGAGTAGAAGTGAGGAGATAGAGTAAGTAAGCAAACACACAATTAGCATGAGTTACATATGTTGTGGAATTGTTTTCAAGAACAATATCATTTGCAAATTGAATTGGTAATGCCAAAATCAATAGACGGCTGCAAAGTGATATATCAACAATTGTAAATTAAGTAATTTATTATAGATGTAAGATCATCTATGAAGAAGAAAATATTTAACATTCAAATTTAGTAGATTTTATGTTAAGAATATTAGAAAACGTCAACTATAAATACCTTTCTATTTTAAATTGTTATAATTCGAGTGCAAAGCTATGTTTTTTTATTTGGAGCTTGAAGTTAAGCCAAATCTGAGATAATAAATTCCCCACATCCAAAAATAGCTTAAATTCAACTCGTGGTCATCTTCCGAATTTAAGTACAAACCACAACAATAATACTTCTATCTTAATGCTATTTTATGACATGATTCCTAAACAATTTGCACTTAATGACAATTGTTAACGTAAATGTTCGTAGCTTGTTAGGAACAAATTTATCTGACCACGCTTCTTAATTTATATGCTTCAACTTGCTATAGTACAGTTTATTTGGTTGTTAATTGTTACACTACATTACAGAGTGGTAAACCACTATTTTTATTGGCGCACTGCTGCATGTTCATAGTTTACTCAAAGGAAATGAATTCTACTTGGACACCTTACACTGTAGTATGCTATGAGTACTATTTTGAATGAAGCAATGTTAAAAATCATTGTATTACTAACAATTTAACAAAATAAATGTCAAGATTTAGTCACACACTGTCATCATATGTCATCAACTATTTAAAGAAAACTTTATAAGCATATAAATAATTTATATTCTGTTGTACAGTACGGCACATATTCAGTGAAAGTAAAAATGACAAAAGCTTTTTTCCCTCAACATTTTCTATGAAGGAATAATTTGTTTGCAGATCTGGAAATGGCAAGTAAGGTGTTTGGAATCAATGAAGTGACTGAGAACAGTGGAAATGTCATCTGGAGAGCGGTCCTGGCTGAATTTTTGGGGAATGTCCTTTTGAATCTTTTTGGATGTTCAACTGCTATAATGGAATTAGATAGGTTGAAGATTGCTTTGTGTTTTGGATTCACAATTTACATTTTGGTTCAGGTAATTATAATTATGCGTATAATTTATCTCCTTCGTAATTTATTTTCTTCATTTCCCAAAAAGTGAGTTGAGTTTAAAGAAAAAGCAAACAACAGATTTGCAATCATCATGAATTTATATATTGAATGACTGCGATTCTTCGCGAAAAATATAATTCCGATTGCAACCATCATCACGCATTATTTTACCCAGACAATAACAAATTGATACTTCTTGCGCATTACAACGCGGAATGAGCCAGTAATAACCTCCAAGAAATTGTTTGTGACTCGGTGAGATTGCAAATAAATCTATTTTTCATGTATACAGGTCTAAATTGGTCAAATGTTTTGTGTCTTGGGGATATTTTTAGATTGAATTGCAAAAAAATCATGCTCTACTAGTTACTTTTACACTTATTTCTGTAGTAGAAGGAGAATATTTGCAGTAAAGAACCGTTAAGGCACTTAGAAAAAGCATTAAAAGCCGTACACCGTTAGATTAATGTACACGATTTACAATACCACTATTCATTAACAGAATAAGCAACATGCGCATTAATTTCCAATTTGCACAGAGAGTTATTGAATTTTATATTTGGTTAGATTCATGAAAAACACTTCAAAAGCACTTTTATGTCTCCATGCATTTTATTGATTTTACTATTTACATTATTTAAGTAACCACAACTAATCCCACTTCCTGTCCACAACACTTTTTACAATATTTGTGACACAAATTGTAACCGGTCAATCGGTAAGGCGTCTGACGGCAGCAGCGACAATTGCATATTCTGGGGACGCGGGTCAAATCCTTCTTACGAGTATAAACAATAATATGTACTCCCATTGCATCCAATCCCAATAGCTGCTAATTGCCATGGTGGCAGATGCAGTATAATGAGACGGAGGACGCAAGTGGTTGCAGTACGCTTCAAAAACAAAATTTAATAAATATTGTCATGTTTCGTCCTTTTGTGTTCTAGACCTTGGGTCATGTCAGTGGAGGTCATTTTAACCCAGCTGTTTCCATCGCCATGTTCGTCAGTGGTAACATCGGCCTCATCAAGCTCTGTTTTTATATCCTGGCACAATGCGCTGGTGCTATTGCAGGAAGCGCCATTGTTCTGGTATTTATTTCCCACTTGACCAGCTTCACTCCTAACAAGCCCCAAGCTAAATCTCTTCTCCGTTTTGTAGGCATTAGCTCCTAGTAACCACAAAGGGAACTATGGCAATACCAACATCAACGAAAACATCATAAATCCATATCAAGGAGCTTTCTACGAGTTCTTCCTCGGCTTCATCCTGGTCATCGTCGTCTTTGGTTTCTGCGATCCAGACAGACCCGAAACCAAGTACACTGGATCTCTTGCTGTTGGCTGTGCTATTGCAGTAGGACACATGGCCTTCATTGAGGTAACTGGATCAAGCATGAATCCGGCGAGGAGTTTGGGGTCTGCCCTTATTGCCAACGACTGGGCACACCACTGGGTAATTCGTTCATTGTTCAGCTCGCTAATGGAGTCTGTGACATTTAAATGTTACTGATATTGATTCTAGGTCTATTGGGTTGGACCGATTTGTGGTGGAGCGTGTGCTGCGCTTTTGTACCGTTGGGTCTTCCAAAGGAGCTTGGGATACGCAAGTGTTCCAAGTGATGAGGTAAGGAATAGATAAATAATCGGTTTAAAACTCTCATTTAGTGAAAAATAATTGATTTTAACTGGGTATTTAATATATTTTAAATTGCAAGCGTTGCAATATTTGGAGCGTCGAAAAAGACGCAAGACATGTAAGCCAAACAACATCATCACACACTAAACATTAATTAATTAATGTAAATTATGGAGAATTGATGTCACTTTCAGGGACAGAGTACGGATCGTAAACAAATAGCTTAAACATTGACTGACCAACATTCATACAACATTACTTTTCAACTTCTTAGACCCTGGATTAATAAGCTTTGCATTATTCCTTGATATTTAAATAATTTTAGTGTTTAAGATTACAAGAAAAAAGTGCAAAATCTGTCTGTAAACAATTAAATTTAACTCGCATGTGTTCAATTAATAAATCTACCACTTTTGATAAAATTATTTTTTAACCAGCAACCAAACCCGAATTCAACCTAAAACAATTCCTTTGACTTTCACTCATATAAAATATATATTTACATTTTTATTCCACAGAAATAACGTCATTACTTCTCCATTGAAGCCTTCATCTCTGGATTACAATTAATAATCAATAATAAACATTGTAAAAACACAATATAATAAATAAATACCAATCTCGTTGTGTCATGTGCACATTTGTCCTTGTTTTTGTTTCTAATACAACGGCACACGGTCACAATTGGTCTTTTTGTTCAGTGCGCATGTTCGTGTACTCAACACTCGCGTCCGGCTTAAGTAAATGTTCAATCATACTTAGGTCATTGACGGCCTGCTTGAATCTGTCACCATCTGCCGGCACAGCAAGGGATGCATTGTTGCAATTATTGTGGGCCGCACTAGCAGCACGAGTTGTATAATTTACTGGGGTGGAACGTGGCACTTCGTAGCCATCATTCTCCATCGTGCTGTCTAAATCATGGAGGATGTCCAAGTAGGTGTGGGGATGATTATGCAGGAAAGGAACTTGTTCCCGACTTGTTTCTTCCTCACTTCCTGATACTATTGAGTTGGCTGTAGAAAGAATAAAGTTAGAAAAGGGGGAGGTAAATTGGGAGATCGTACGATGATGGGTTAGACGCTTTATAAAATGTTTACACATCGATTTGTAACATGCTTTATAAGCAGAAGCTTCTTTACAGTTAAAATTTTTGAGGTAAACCATGTGTAAACTTCCCATAAAGCTAGTTACTTGTATGATTATAATGGTCAGCTTGTTAATTCGCGCATACCTGAATGATTATGATTCTCATCCTGAAAATACGCGCGGTTTGAGATGCCATCCAAATCTGCAATTTGCATTACCCAGCGGTTAAGCCATGCACGCGCATTCACAAATAATCAAGCCTTATACTCACGTGAAGACACCGTGCTAACATAATGTCCAACATGAGCACCTGTCGTTGAACTCCCCGCTATCTTCAAATGCAACCTTTCTAAGGTATCTAAACAATATTTGAAAGTCGGCCTCATTTCTGGTTCAGTCTCCCAGCACTTCAACATCAAACTATGCAACACCTCCGGACAATGCGTAGGTTGCCCAAGACGACCTCCTCTCCTCACGTAGTGCAACACCTCAAGGTTATTCATAGCAGGGTAAGGTTGCTGTCCTAAAGTCATAATCTCCCAAAGGAGTACTCCAAATGCCCAAACATCACTCTGGCAGGTAAAGACACCATCTACTAGTGATTCAGGTGCCATCCATCGAACTGGAAGCAGACCTTCCCCTTCTTTTCGGTAGTAATCATTCTTGTATATGTCTCTGGCTAAACCAAAGTCACCTATTTTAACAATACGGGATGCAGGGTCGGTGGAAGAGACTAGACAGTTGCGGCAGGCAAGATCACGATGGACAAAGTGCATTTCTTCAAGGTAACGGCATCCTTTAGAGACATCTACGCACATTTTCAGTAGATCTGAGAGATTAAGAGCCCCCACACCGGACTAAAAGCATCAAGAATTATGAGAAATGAATCAACAAGAAATAGAAATATTTACCTCTGGTTTTCTAGATGATCTCAAATAAGTCAACAAATCTCCACCTTCCATCAATTCCATGATGATATAATGTGGGTCATTGTCAAGAACCACCCCAAGCAACTCCAAAATATGCTCATGTTTGAAGTGGCTCATCAATTGAGCTTCCTGAAGAAACTCAAACTTTTCAGTATCTGACGCCCCCTTCCTCAAAGTCTTCACTGCAACTTTAGTCTGTTCTTCAACGCCAGAAATCCCCGTAGCTTTGCCTTCAAATACCTCACCAAATGCCCCACTTCCCAGGAACTTTACCAATGTAATCATATCTCTACTAATGTGAGGTAGCATCGAGATATCATCAGGCATCTGATTTGGATTGTACAGAATATTTGTATTGTTTAGTATTCTGGGTAATTCTCTTAAAGTAGCAAGTTCCACATCTGGTCCTCTGAGTGGAATCTTCACCTCCTTCTTGGACTTGTTACAAACCCAACAACAGAATTTACAGATAATCAACAGAACCGCAATTATCCCGAATGTGACACTAATTGCAATGACCACATGAGCTAAATCATTCTTCTTCGCCATCTGTGCAGCGACAGCCATGTCAAATTGAAGACTCTCCTCGCTGAAGTTACTCCAACCGTAGGAATTAAAAGCAGATACTCTGAAAGAATACCTGTAGTCATTCTGCAAGTCACTAAACATCCAGAACGAATCTGTACCATTATAGATTGATTCCCAAATAAGATCATCTTCCTCATCAATATAAGGAGTATTTGAGAACCATGCGGTTCTATTAGCATTTCTCTTGGCTCTGTAATTTGGAGTCTTGAGAGTTTCCAAATTATACATGATGATCAACGCGCCATTGTCTCTGGAAGGTTCCCACCATACTTTGTAAACATCATTCTTGACATGTTGAATTCTTGGGATTCCAGGAGCAGATGGACGATCTCCAAGTGTCTCAAAAGAGAATGATGAATCTTTCGGAAAAATATAACTTTCCTCATCCAACGGATACTTCAAACTGAGTCTGAATTTGTATAGAGTCTTAGGTTTTAAATTATTTAAGACCAACTCAGCAACATGATCCTTCACTGTTACTTTCTCAATATCTAACCATAGAGCACTAGTTAATAATGTATACTGCATGGTAAAACTATCAACAAATTCGGAGATTTTCCACTGCACATCTAACCCAGTTGCTGACTTCTTCATCAATTTAATTGGCTCCGGCTGTGGGAATGTACTAACTGTAACATGTTTACTATCACTTGAGGTCTCATTAGTCTGACTATAAGCTCTAATCCAGATCGAATAAGTCTCATTCGGAGATGTCTGTAATCTGGTGGTTAACACCGCTGCATGCTGTGGATTCATCACGGTCTGTTCACCTTTATGCCTCACACCACTAATTGCTCCTTCTGTTAACCAATGCACTTCGTAGTACACAAAATCCCCATTTAAGGCAGCTGGTGGTTCCCATCTCACCCTTAGTCGAGTAGGATTCAAGACATCTACTCGCACATTCCTTGGGGGAGTTGGCGCACCAGCATCTGTTTGAAAGACAACTCCAGGACCTATTACAACCTCATCACCATCCTGATCACTGAAGTAATTCGACAGAGCAACAGAAATAACGTACTTAGTATAAGGTCTAAGGTTAATGATGTCAGTTGTATGGTCGAAGGTGGTTTTCTTTGTGCAAGCATCATCACAGCTTGGTACACCTGGTGTGTACATGTTGTATTTAGCATAGTAGATGATATACTTCACAGTGGCTATTGTTGTGTTGCAAGGAGATGGGTATTCTGGCATTTTTAAGGTCAAAGCGTTAGGGGTCTTCTTTAAAAGTGTGACTTTTGTCTCCTTGGTTGTGATTGGTTTGAGGCAGCTATTGTCTGGATATGGCTGGATGCTAGAACCGTAAATCAGCACATCATTTACTTTTGTGCCGACTTTCCAGTTGTGAGATGACCTTCCAGATGTAAGATGTAGCATATAGAGATCTGAATCTGCCCAGAATACATTATTAAAATTAGCTGTCAATGCGGATGTGTTGGGAGTCACATTGTCTGTTAAGATTCTGCATTTACAGCCGTTTTTTGTTGACAATAACTTCTCACCAGAAATATACAACAAGTCAGTGTTGTACTTCATAGATTTATCAACTGTAAACGTCCTTCCTGTTATCTTCGAACAGTTGCAACCTTTTTTTCCGTGCAGAAAACTCTCTATATTGTTCCCGAAGACATCACTGTGATATAACTCGGTTCGGGATCTTTTCAGATCCCATTGTAACCAGTACAATCTTCGTTCAAATGGAGACACTTCAATCTTTACAATGACCTCATTAATAAGCTCAACTATTTTCATATTCTTGACAATTCCTCTTTCATATAAATTCAAATCCAGTTTGAAAATTGTACTAAATGCTTTATTCTGCACTAAATAATAGACACTCCTTTCCAACCAATCAACTGTCAGATGCACCAAATGCCCAGTAATCTCAACCATTCTTGAAAAATTCAACATAGCCAATTCGTTGATGTCATTAATCCAGAATATCTTTTGTTCGGCATAAAGATACCCAATCTGAATCGGAGACCTCCCCCCTTGTATTAAGGTAGTGTTAGTAAAAATGTCCATATCTTTAAGATATATGGTGTTAGCAGTAGCTACTAGAATCTTCGGAATAGGGTTTTCAATGCTGGTATCAGTTGTAATCTCTTCCGAGAAAGACCCTTCGCCTATTTCAGTAAAAGCAGAGACTTTAAAGGTATAATTTGCTTCTTGGAGGTTTTCTATTACTAGTTCTCTAACAGTAGCATCAATTGTAAGATTGCCGGAAATGGGGTTTTCCTGATTTATCCACCAAACAATATGGTACCCTAAGAGGACTCCATTAGTCACTACTGGAAGGTTCCATCTGTACGTTACGTTTAGCTGACTGGAATTACTTTTGTTGCTGTGGGAAACAAAAGCTCTTGGATTTTGAGGTGCTTGTGGAACAGAAGGTGGAGAAAAAAGCATCAGTTTGGTGAAGATAGAAGCTCCCCAGTAGGTGTAAGCTCTGATTGAGATGTATAGTTTAGTGTAGGGAGGAATAGAGTGCCAGTATTTTATTTTAGAAGTTGTAGATTTCCTCTGAAATAAAAGGCAGTTAGAAAATTAGGTAGTTTAAAGCAATGAATACTTACAGCTGAATCATTTCTGAATGCTGTATCCACTTTAATCTCGTAAAACACTTCCCCGTGATTAACATTTGTGACATCCTCCCATTCAATGTCCCAATCATCCCAAGTCCCTTGAATTGTCACAGAATTCACTGCGATTTGTTCGGGAATCGCTACTAAATCATTGCTTCCACTCCCAACTTCTGCAGCAAACCCCATAGTTAAATACATTCTAGTCAAACCTCGTTTAAACCTTAAATACTTACTTGGAAGCCCATGTAAAGCACTATCCTTAACATAAACAGTATTCAAATTCATCAATCCTTTTCCCCTGATACACGCAGTATTTTTTCCTTCTAAGTCACTAATCATTGCACTTTTATCATCTTGCAGCCAAATTAACCTCCTGTTGAAATAACATAATGGTCCTGTTAAATTCGTCACTCTCAATTTGTACTCAGTCACATTCTCCAGAGGATCCTCAATAGTCCCAGCCATTGGAGCTTTAAACAAATCAGAATGGTCAGAACCCCTCACAATCCAATAAATATACTGCTGGTCTGTATCTAAAGTTAACCCCATTACATGCAATCCCGAGAACATTTGTGACTCATGGTACTTGAAATGATTTTCTCCATTCAACCTTGAGCACTCTAGTGTATGCCCAGTGGACCAATAAAGATATCCATTAATGGAATCAATGTGTAATTCTTTAGCCAAGGTATTAAGTCTGATATGCTCTTTCTGGAACCCATTGAAATTTGCTCTGATAATCATCTGTTGCTTTGGATTACACCAATAAAGTTTCCTACCCACCCAATCTACAGACACACTTCGAATAGAATCAATATCCAGCATGGTTCCATTTTGATGATTTGATAGATTGTACCAAATCAACTGAGAGGTGTTGGTAACCAAAAATAGTTGGTCCTTGTACCAAGCAATATCAGTGATATTAGCACCTATATTAGATCCACTATGGATGATAGTTTCTATGTTTTCTCCTGTTACATCAGATTGTAGAAGACCATCCGTTCCAGACCAGAGGATACTGGCTGTTGTGTTATCTGTGTTTGCTTTGAGTGTCCTTCCGATAAATTCAGACGACCATGGACCATCGCCAGATACAGTATATGCTTGCGTCTTAATGACGTATTCGGTATTTTCATTGAGTCCAAAAATGGTATGAGATGTTGAATTGATGTCCCTCACAAGGCAAGTGTTGTATGTGGTCATGTCTTTAATGGAGATAGCGTAAAACCAGTTCCTCCATGCACCTTTTCCTTGCCATCCGTTGATGTGAGGAATCTTCCAAGATATTCGGGCACTGGTAGCACCAAAGACTGCTTCCACGTTCACAGGAGGATTGATTGGAATTGGTGTTGGTTGGCTGCTGGTCAAGTTAACCAACACTTGCGAGTAGGTTGTAGGTAGGTATACTGGGTAGGTATTATGAAAGTAATAGTTGTTTCCAGGATGTTGTTCTTCAAAATACACATCTACTCCATTAGTCCAATAAAGGTTAGTATTGGCTGTTGCTAAAGAGACTACCTTTTCAAATCTAGGTCTAGCTGCTTTAGGTCTCAGATTCAAAACTTCCTTCCCATCAAAAGAGATGGACTGTACTGTATTTTTGTCCTGATTGGCAACCAATATCTTAAACTCGGCATGGTCCACAGTGAAAGCCCCTAGATTCTTCTCCTCAGTGAATTTAAAAGGTTTCACTTCGTGCTTCACACCATTACTAACATCAGCTAGGTCTAGACGATAGATCCCAGTTTGGACGCTCCAGAAAAGGTACCCATTGTAAGGATCTACCTCAAAGCGAATTGGTTTGTAGAGTAAACCAGCAATGACCACAGTTAATTCTCCTCCAGTAAGATTACACCTAGATATCTGCCAAGCAGGACGGCCATCATGTCGAGATACTTCACCGAGGATGTAAAGGTGTTCATTGAGCCAATCCATAGAGAGATCCAAAGGCATGAAGTCAATTTGGGCTACCGAGAGAATTTTTGTTTTGATTGTGCGGTTGGTATATTTGTGTAATGGCATTCGAAGAATGTTACGATTGGAATCCGAGACGAAGAGAAGTTTTTTGCTCACGTGGATGGTGACACCTAGATAGATACTCAACAAATGTTAGTAATGTTAATGGAAAATATTAGGTTGAAAGTTACCCATGATAAAAGCACTTCCAGCGTTGTATAAAATAACTGGTTCCACCATAATATCAGTTCCTTGTTCAATGACTACATGGTTAGCTCCCAGGATCAGAATTGGTTTCTCTGAATGTTTAGCTATCAAAAATACCCAAAAACATAATAAAATCTGTATATGATTGTGTTAAAGTAGAGTACCTTTTAGTTGTTTAGGAGTTACCACTGTAACAACAGCAGATGGTCCTGGACCAATCCCATTCCGCATACTAATGGATACCGTGTAATTACTATTCGGATTTAGATTTTTACACATGAAGAACTTGGTCTCGGCAGGTAAATCCTAATTACAAACAACAAAACTCAACAAACAATCTTCCAAAATTTCAAATAAAATTTTAATTATAAGAGAAAGCAGAGAACCATGCAGAAGTTTGTTAGTATAAACACAAAAAGTTAGACCAACATCAACCCAGGAAGAAGTGCAACCAAGAAGAAATCTTTTGGTGCAGAAAACAGAGTATGAATTGATACAAAAAGCACACCTTGAGTGCCGCGTATCCATTGGGTTCGCTATCTGTAATGCGGAGCACATAGGAGAGGAGAGGGCCACGCGGAAAAGGACCAGGTTCCCAGCTGACGGTGATGCGAGTTGCGTCCACGGGCACGGCACGTACTTTTATTGGAGGTGAAGCAGGCACTCCATCTGGCAGAGTGCTAATTACTACGCTGGAAGGCGAGATAATTGGTTCTGTCAGTGTTGTTAAGACCAGAACTACTCTAAACTGAAAAGGGAAGAAGATTATGATATGGCTTCACTCCAGGGAAGTTCCTAAGAACGTCCATCCAGGATTCTCTTCTTTGACAAATACCAACTCACTCTATACTTTGTGTAAGGTTCCAAATGATCAACAAATACTGTATCCTGCCCACCCCAGCTCTGATTCCTGCAATACTGCCACGCATCCTCCTTTTCCTCATACTGCAAGAAAAACTTCAAGCCTGCATCCCTCGCCAAGGGAAAGTTCCACTCTAGACTCAAAGATCTCGCCGTTAAACTATCCGCCACCAACGCAGGTGCCGGCAGATTTCCCAATCTGCTTTGCATCTCCTTCCAATACAGCGTAATGGCATCATTACAACCCAGAATGCAGTAGAGTGTTTTGGGCATGATGGTCGTGGTAACATTCTAACGATAGACAGAACCAAATTAATTACAGTGTGATAAATAGCCATAGGACTGTGTTATCGGCATGACCAATGACTCGAGTTATCTCTGAGAACGTGGCGCCATTAATTGAAATCCTAGCTATAAATTGCTTTCTCTTACGCATGCTTCCTCGCAGGAGGTTTCAACGGCGGACTTCCAGAGCTTACAACCTTCTTCACACTGCGGACAAAGAGAAAACAAAAAAAAATAAATAAAAATAAATGGGTGGCAAAAGTCAAAAGTCGATGATGTTTACATACATTTTAATACGCATTAAAGAGCTCATTATAATAAATAATTAATTAGACCAAATTGAATAATGTGCTGACGGTCGTGGGAAATGGGTGTCGAGTAGAAGGGATCTATGGTAATAATAGGCGATAGGCTTTTGTTCGCTTGTTTTGTTTGGTTGTGAAGCCGCACAACAATTGTAACTTCCTGCGCTTCCTGCATGAACTCGTTTGGATCAACTGACATGACATAATAAAGGATAAACATTCCTACTAAGTAATAACTTTTAAATCAGTTAAATCCATCAAATTCCCATGAAATCCTCATAAAATTTCCATTTCACAGTTACCTTCAGCACGTGTTGCACCAGCTAAAAAACGCCACAAATTGTTTGTAGAACGTCCATGACTCACTAAAGTACATTCTCGACGTTTTTACGATGAATATTTCTCTTATCAGTTAGCTATGTATGCCCCATATGCGTTTCTTGAGTTGCCACTGGTGCAAAACGAAATGGTTGCAAATTGTGATACACGAATGCAGTGCCGTAGTAATTTATTTGTATCGATAAACGAGTTTTTTCAGTTCCGTTGTTGGTTACTAGCTAATTAATATTGCTGATTTATTTGTCTATTTGTGAATAACTAGCACTTGGTGCAGAAATTATGATATGATTGTTCGAGACTGATCAGCGTCTGAAAACATGAACAACATGGTGTTGGAGTGAAGGCCAATCTTATAACAGCATGCACAATGCGATGGACAATATTTAATAATGGCATACTGCTCACATTGTAATCACCTTAATTGCGATTGTTGGAAATGTATACAAGGATGTAAGTGATCAGTGTGATCATGCCCAAGTCAATATTATTTTATTCCAGACAGCAGACATCCCAATGCTTCTTTCTGATGTCCAAAGTCTGTCATATTTCTTCTTGATTTTTTGGATTCTTGTTTGAAAGCTAAAATTGATTAGCATAAATACCAGCAATTTGTCGTCCTTTGTTTTTAGTACGTCATTGCATCAAACTATCAGATGATTTACAACTAAAGCGGTAATTTTTGAGCGTACGGAAATCCATATCGGACTCGTCCCCCATTTCATTATAATATATCAACTACCATAGTTATTAGCGGTGAGACGGGAGCCAGTGATATTATATTTGAGCCCAATATTCAGGCAATTATTTATAGGCATTTATTCTGCGCGAAACTATTAATAATTTAATTATTGATATTATGCGAATAATGTAGGCTACATATGCCGCCACTCAAAATCAAAAATAATCCCTTAAATTTATAGAAGTTAGAGGGTACATTTTGGTGGTAGTGGTAGAGCTTACCCTGCGGCTTTTTAAATTATCACGCTATTCAATAAACTTTGAAATTTGATAATTTAAAGACCCTTTAAAGATTGCCAACAATCTGGATAAAATTCAACATTTGTTGCGGTTTGTGATGATCATCAGAACGGTTCTTTTTAATAACCTACATACGTCAACACTTTATTAACTCACTGACTAATCATCATGTCATTACAACCCCAGTTTCTATGAATCCACAACTGACGAGCTACAAGTCAGACCTGTTTTATATGAAAAAACAAATCCCTCATTCATGTCCAAACTCATAAATTTTGATGACTAATGAATATTTCAATGCACTCAATACATAATTTCGCTCTCTACATTCACTGCTTCCAGTCGCTTAAGTGCCTAATTGATTAACGAGTGGCAATGTGGGGTATTTTGGAAGCGCCCTTTCGTTGCATCCCGCTGTGCACTTGACCGAACAACCTGCCTACTGTTTACTCTCTTCAGTCTGTTTTATAACTGCTTTCATTTCGGCAATGATGCACTCATCAGATAGCTGGGGCGACGCGCCTGATTACTGCGTTGAATGAGAGTTAATGAGGAAGCGGAGAATTAGGCAGGCATGGTTTGTCTCGTTGAAAATTTTTAACCACAGCGCACAGGATGAACAGCCCTTTTATTTGCTTATTTCGTCAGTGTATTTAAACTAGGTTGGTTTTTCATTACGAGTGCAGATCTTAGCTTAGATCTAAATATAATTTACGTCGAAGTGACTTTAATTGGCTTAAACGATTTGTACTTGAGACACAACGAGACACAAATTCATCAGACGAGATGAAACATATCAATCAAGATGGATTTAACCTAAATTCTAATGTATAATGTTTCAAACTGATCTAAGTCTATTTCAAACACAGTTTAACTCAATTTCTGCTCATTCCACGTCACATTCATGAAAAATTGTGAATGAATTAAGTAATGCAGGTACTTTGTGAACTGCATTGCTCATCACGATGTCCAAACAGGAAGCGGATTTCTGCTCCACGTACCTCCATCAATAAACTAAGTCCACCTAATCCAAATGACAACATAATTAATTTCAACCATTGAAACACACTCTATTAAGCCAGCGTCTAATTCAAATTGAATTCCATGTCTTCGACACCCATTTGTTCTTCTATGAACTAAACAACATCTCAAGATAAACTCATGAATAGACGCAGAAGTGAACAAGCAAGGCGCCCACTTAAAACACGCACGCACATGCCACCTCTGCATCCATTAACCAGTAAAACGACAGCGCCATTATCAATTTACTTAAGTGCTCAACGTGCTCAAACAGTTATCACATTCCGCTACGAGCTACCCCCGTGATAGAACCCAGAACTTACTTTTTGATCGCAGAACGTTGGATCATCGCATTGGGACAAGTCTGTGTGAGCCTGAAACAAAAAAGCAAAGCTTAATTAAAGATTTAGAGAGATTCACTGTCCAAAATAGACATAATTGCAGTTTCCTGTTGTACAGGGCTTCAATGCTGGCACCAATGAAATGATTCACATTTTTTACTTCTAAATAGTTCGTTAAAGTTTAAATCTTCGCACATCTCTAATCACAATCCAGCCAGGAAAAATAGCAATAAAAGCTAAGTGCTAGAGATAAGAGGGACGACGCGACCGTGCTCTTCGATAACAACTACGTTATTAATAACTTTGCGGTCATTGGTCATCGGTCATCTGCGTGATTACAGAAAGAGTTATTTTTGTTATCTACACTAGCCTGGCTGAGATGGATGCCTCGTAATGTAGTAGTAATTGATTTGCAGCCACCATAGTTATTTTCAAAAGGGAAAATAAAATCAACCAGCGGTTGTTCACACGACGCTATGAAGCTGATGATGATTATTGCAAAAGTTATAGATATTGCTAGAGGTCCGTATAATTCAATATGCGTCCCTAGATGATTGTTACCAATCTATAAGAATGTGTTATGTCAAGAAAACTTGATAAATTCAAGTCAACCATGGCAAGCTTAGAAGAGTAGAGGAATTTCTTGGTTGTAAAACAAGTGAAACCCTTCAATTGTCTGCCTTCGGACACCCAACAGGTCTTTATTGACTTAGCACTTGAGTGACTTTGGAATTACATCCGTAGGGAAACCCTTTTAGTAGCAGGTACTTTTCCTACAATGCACACACCCATAACTGTGAGCATTCCTCCTTCAACCGTAAAATTATTTCCTCTCCATTCAGAACAGGAAGTTCCCGAAGTCTCCGAAAAAGCGCAGACAAAATATAAGCGAATAACAGTCATAATTCATAAATATTTACACTAAATTTTATCTGCATCTGAACGGCACCCTTTCGTAGTTGCAGTGTTCCCGAGAAGTGTAGCGTATTAACTTTCATCAAATGCACTTGAAACAGTATCTATTTACAAGTTTAGCCTGTACTGTGACATGTTAATACATGTGGGAAAATAACCCAAGCGAATCGTCATGAATATTTATATTAACTCGCATTCCAAAAACGCCACAACAGAAACATATGAAAATGCCTTTATTCCCTCAATTTTTAAACACCTAACCAAATCTATGTAAACTCCTTCCCTTTGTTTCTAACAGTATTTAAGGTTCGTAAATAGACTTTAATGACTTTACATGAAGACTTGCGGACTAGAAATTTCTTAACAATGCACATGGCTCTTAATTACGAACTGCACATGCCGCACTTAATGAAGGTAATGAAGAAAAAATATTGTTGAGTGTGGTCACGAAGTGTTTAAGATTCATATTGTTGAAAATTTGCTGAAGAAGGCAACATGCCGAAAACGTTTTACCAATCAATTTTAAGTAAGTGTTATAGTGCAAATTTTCAACAATATGAAGAAAAAATATGCTGCGACAACTTTAAATAACCAAACGACCATCTAATAAAGAAAATTACTACTACTATTGAAACACACCTGTGATCTGCATTTTCCAACACAATTCGCTGCAATATTCACATTCACAGGGAATTTCTGTCGATTTCTATCGACTAGTGAAGATGACGAAGTTGCATAACTTGCTCCAGCTGCTGATAAAAAAACGAAGAGTGCAACAAGTTCTATATTCCAGAATGTGTGCATCATCACAAGGAACTTGTCTCACTTAATACAAGTAACATTATTTATTAGCTAAAGTTCTTAATTGTTAATTAATAAAACATTCTTTTTTCAGCTATATAGAACTTGCTATATTGCTATTAATATTGCTATTAATTCACTTTTCATGTAATTTTTAATATGCATTGCCACTTGAATAGTCACTAATATTTACTATCAACCCGGTCACGAAAGTTAAACGATTGAAATAAATGTACAAGCAATTTGTTCAAATGTTCCGCGCGTTACGGCGCGTCAAGTACTGGACGATTGCGCTCTTTGCGTTTGTAGAAAAACTGCCTTAACTTGCGCTTATCCCCCACTTCTGCATTTATGAACGATGCGCATCAATGCGTAGTGCGTGTGCGGTTAATGAATGTTTCCGCTCAACATTTTCGGAGGCATAATAAAGATCAAAATGAGAATGAAAATGGACCAGAACTGACCAACGAAGAAAGACAATCAGAAAAATGTTTGTTATTTTTTGAGAACGCAGGAACGCATTTATTTATTTTCTATTTCATGATAACTTCCTTTGTAAAGAAATTAGTAATTATTATAGAGATTTATATATTTCAATGTAATTAAATTAGTAGTCAACACATTTTGTTAGAAATAAATTTAAATGTGCTTTTATTCGACTTTAAGTACGTCCCAACTCTATTACACATTAATTATACTTGCTATTTCAATGTCCTAATTAAGATGTCCATACATTTGAATTTTGTAAAAGGGTAGGTCAGAAGGATGAAAACCAAATAAATAAGAGACCGCAGAAATCACGGATATCCGGTGTTAACAGCCAGCACTCTCCTAGAATAAGAGACAGTACTACAAAAAATATCTAAAAACGATTTCTTTGGTTAGTAAATACACCAACGACTCATTTAAAATAAGAAATTTCATCTCCGAAACAATAAATAAGTATTATTAATATAATTTGTATTGTTGTTAGTTAAGAAACAATGGTATTTTTGAAAATAAATTACGTATAACAATTGAATTCTATGCAACTCTGAATACATCTAATCAGTGACTTTCTGTTTGGCTTCAGTTCCTCTTTGTTCTGCATTCTGTTCTCACGATTTGTGCCCTTTGTGCTCCGACTTATTTTGGTGGTAAAATAATATCTGTAATTGTTACAACGAGATGATCAGTTATATTATTACGCATATATTTTGCAATGTTTTTTTTTTTCAGAGCCACCCCTTGTTTGTTTGATATATTCACAGGTGCGGCGATTCTAACCACAATCTTTGTTTATGTTTAGGTATGTTTTCGTACAATCATACTTTACGTTCTTAAAAATATATTTAATTAAGTATTGTAGGCAAATATAGTTTAGGGTCTATTGCTTGAAACGCGACATTGCATTTCTCTATTCAGTAAAAATTCAGGGTTATTTTGAAATATGCCGAGGTTCAGATCAAAATGCAGGGTACATTAAAAAGAAAAAGATCATCAAAACGCATCAGTAATTCAGAAACAATTAAATCCATCAACTCCAAAAATGACACAGGTATTTAGTTGCAAGCAACTCATTTTGCCAATCATGCCATGCCAAACATTGTATTCAATTGTCAGGTGAGCAGCCTCCACTCAAAATTCCACCACCAATATGTATATCAATTCCATCAACAAAAGGTGGTCAAAGGGCAATAAATGGTATAACATGTGAATTAAATCCATCCAATTTGGAACCAGTTTCTTCACAGTCAGAAGATGAATATGATGGATTTTCTTGGGTGGACAAAATATCACGTGATGACAATAACACTGAGAAAAACAAGATGAGATCTGTATCTCCTGTTTCTACCAGTTTAAATAACACATTTGATTCTTCAAGTTCTGAAGATACCAATAAATTCTTTGAACTACTTGAACAAGATGAAGATGTTGCATTGCTTGAGTCCCAGAAACAGGTATCAAAGTATGGTTTTTGGTGTCGGGATGATTTTAAAGTTGACATGATCAGATCCAACTTGGATTTATTTGAGGATGCATTGCCTAACTTTCTATACACAATTCCTCTATGGAAGACTGCATCAACACCCAAATTGGTTCAGAAAGAAGTAGAAGATGATCTATTGTCATTGCATCCAGGGTACATACAGCAGTGATTAAATGTAATAAAAGTGTACAATACTTATGTTTTAGTGATGGCTTTCGGTTTGAATTGAGTAAAGACCAAACTAAACAACCTGATTTCCATCCATGTACGACTTCGCCAACACGAGCTCAAGAAAATATAGACACCTTTGACTTTAATAAGAACAAATTGAACACAAATACAAGTGGCTTGAGTGAAGATCAAAATACGCGTGAAACTCCAATACAAATTCGGAATAAGTTCTCAGTTGGTTTAGAAGAAAAGAAATCTGAACGTGATGAGAATATCCAACTTAAATCACCTCCTCCATCTCTTCCACAGATCCCAAACCAATCACAAATTAATTACAATTTTAGTATTCCTCCACCACCTATGAATTCTTGGTCTTCAAGGATAAACTCCGCGACCAATTTAAAACGGTCATATCCTGGTTGGTCTGACTCTGTGCCATACAACATGACTGGTTGGAATAAGTACCCTAGATATGATCCAATAGGAGAAGCTTCTCCAAGCCCTCAATCTGTTAATCAGATTCAAACAATTTGCCATTTTTACAAAGGATGCAAGAAAGCTGGATGTCGCTTCAACCATCATGTGACAAGCTATTTTTTCAAGAATACCTCGAAAGCAATCCAGAATATATTTTGGGATAGAGTTAAAACAATCAATTCCAGAGAAAAACTTGATATATTCCGTGATATATTTAACTCTATAACACCAGCTGTAGTCGAGACTAAAAACATAGAACTCTTAAGAAATATGTTAACATGGTTACTGTCTTACAAGCACATTCTCGATAAAACGCCACTGGTGAAAGTACTCATTGAAGCAATGGAGCAGATTCCTAACGAGAAAGGTGAGCTGATGTCATACGAAGAGATATTGGATACAATTTTACGTTACAACGATTGCTTCCAAGAGAATTTGACTCGAGAGCAGAAGTTGCTGTGTGACATTTTGTTGAGTCTTGCAGTTGAAAGTAAGCACTTTATAGAGTGTTGGTCTGTCTTGGAAAAGATCTTCTCCTTTATGACGACATCAGTTGATCTCACGGTGGTGGAGCAAATAGCTGAAGTTTGTCTCGAGGATACAGTTGGGATTGATATCTTGAAGGGTGTGATGAACAAGCTGTTGTTGAATGACAAGTTGGTAAAAAGTACACCGGCGATTGAGATGTACGTGGGTAAAATTTGCAGAATTTTGATGAGGAAGGAAGGAAGTATGGCTTCTTCACAATCAGCAGCGTCGCATTCATCACGGTCTAGTCCGGGGCAGTTCATTTTAGAAAGATCAATAAAGGAGGTATTCAATGCATGCACAAATAGTGAGCAATTATACCACTTCTTCAAGGAACAGTGCAGAAAGGGAACTTGGGAGGAGATTATCTTGTGTTATGTAGATTTGTTTGAGACTAAGGTGGTTGATGTTGATGTGCTGTTAAAACAATTTACTGATGGTATTATCTTATGTAAGCTTGATTTAATTTGAATTCCCTTGGTTTTAACTTCCTCTGATTACAGATTTATTAGATGACGAAGATGAAGACCTCCGCCAGTTATTAATGACCATCATTGTTAATCTTTTGGTTATTTTTAGAGAACTAGAAATGAAGCACTATGTAGAATGTGCGAATCTTATAGCATACTTCGAGAACCACTTAGATAAGTTCCATAACGTGCCTGTTTTGAACGAAACCTATAAGTTTACCAAGCACATTTTGATTTTTTCACGCTTGATCCATGGTAGGAATTATAAACTGGCATTTCGGTGGATCACGACGGACATGTTTGTCCCACCGCGTCCGGATTCGCCAGGTCCTTATTCCACGAAATCTGGCTACGAATGGTTTTACCAGAATCTCTATCAGCTGATGAAGAGTTTACATGAGGGTAGACAGTATGAACAGTGTAAAGACTTGATTTTAACTTTGTTGAGTAAGGATTACAGTAAAAATGGTAAGTATCTTAAAAGAAAAACGTTTTTTTTTTTGTCCTACCGTTTATTTTCTGTATTTTTATAAGAAAAATGGTGTATGATGGATTTCATAAATCCCTTCGTCAAAGAAAATTTAGACCGATGGTACAGTAATGAGCGGAATATACTGACCGACGCCTGGAACTGCCTTTTTCAGTTATACAAATACATAGATCAACCAAATTTGCGTAGTGTTTTGATTATATTATACATGCGGAAGGCGTCAGGGCCAGAAATGATCCAGTTGTGCTTAATATTCGATCATTGCCAATTTTATCAACAAGTTGAAGTGAGTCAACCTTTTTTTAAGTATTCAACTTGGGGTAATGAACATTTTCTTTACAGGATCATATTGTAATTAGTCCACATCTATCCATCGTCGAGATTCAGATGGTGGTACATTTATTCTTCTATAAATTACTCAGGAGTAATAAAGCGCCGTATGCTATTGAAGTAGAGTATAGGGAATCAAACGGTCCTGTTAACTTACCGCGGGTGATTGAGTCCACTGTCATTGATAGAGAGTGGAGCCTTAGGAATCGGGTACAATACGCGATGAAGACATTCACTCTCAATCCAATCTCTCAGTTTAAGGGAGTGTTTCGGGAAGAGGACGTTAAGCTTATAATGGAAAAGATTCGAAGGCTCATATGACATGTTTTGTTAGATATTTTAACGAATGAGTTTTTATTTTATAAAAGTTGTAAGATTATTGTGTTTTTAAATAAATGTTTATTTTCCCACGGGTAATCGTAGGGTTTTCTGTTACTAAGATATCTCAAAGCGAATAACATTGAATATAATAAACAATTAATACTTCTGGTGGTTTTTACTGGTGGATTGATCTAGTATAAATAGCTAAAGACGTGATTTTCGTCTTTAAATAAACCTAAGGCGCATTTTGGTACTTGACATAATTTCCTAGAAAGTCGCATCAATCAAATTCGGGAATATCATCGAAGGAATACCCTGGTACCTCCTTATATGCATAATACGCCAGTCTAACATGATATGCACCTGGGATAAACATCAGAACACCCAGGATAATAATTGGCCACATTCTATCCGAATATTTCACATCGATATGCCCACTCACAACCAGGCTGCCTACAACTAACAAAGTAGATCCCACTAGCAACAAGATGCCTGCAAAGATGATGGCCTTCCATGGCACTTTATCCGGTGGTTGGACGAATTGTGCGTCGACGAAACCACTATCTGTCCCTGCCAGCTGGGTGTAGTCCACGTTATCATATTCTTTGGCACGTCGGCGAGACATTTTAATCTCATCCAAGTATTCTAAAACAGATAACACACAATTAGCAACAAATAACCATTCGAATTTAAGCTTATTTTATTATGCAAGAATATATATCATGGTTATTGATCCCTATAGTAGTATGATGTGTGTGTGGAAAAGAATCGATCGTAAATGAAAACAATTGAAACATAATAATACTTAAGGACTGCAGCAATGTTATTTGAGACAACAAATTGTCGTAATTTTTGTTCTCCAAGCTGAACGTAAAACCAGCGTCGTGATCAAAACTCATGGCCCATCAATCTAATAAGAAAATGGTTGAAAAAACAAGGTATAACAAGGACGAAAAGCTTACCTTTAATATTAATATAAATTTTCATACTGTGTTAGAAAAAAAAGTCGTTTATGTTTGGGTTGTGTTCAGCTGTAGTACAAGGATAATACTGGTGTTCAATTGCCACGCTGACATTTGCTACCCTTTGCTAAAGTTACAAAAAGGGTTGAAGAGGATCAGAATCGATCGAAATCGGGACTCGCGACTGCTTCCAGTGACTGGCACGATGAGACTGATCGGGATCAACGTGTGAGGAATGGCTAGTACAGAATGGAGCAATTAAAATTGTAGCAATGAGAAAAGACATCTGATGCATATCTATCTAAACAATGCCATTAACATCGCCCAAACAAATAACCATTAGTATAATAGAAGAGTACGAAGATAGTATATGGCCTGTAATAAGCATAAGAAAACTAGCAAATCCTAATATCGTATGATATCTATCTTGCTAATCTACATTGGCTGCAGTTTGGGGACGGCGACGCATGCGCATGTTACCGCCGCCGGCGTCGGCCGTCGCCGCACTCTGCAGTAGAAGGGAGGCGCGCTCGGGGGATGCAGGCTTCTCCGCACCCTGCGGCTCGATCAATGTGCTCGTCATCTGAATCACACAGCAAATACTCATTTACAGAATAGAAATCATTGATAAATCGCACAATACTAACAAATCAGTAAGAAACAGTTTTCATCTGAGGGATAAGGAGTTGTAGTAGTTACTGCGCCAGTTTGTGCTGTGTCCCTGCCAACTACTAACGAATTCAGCTCGTCTAGTACGAGGTAACACACAAAATAATTAACTTAGTTTAATTAAATATGAAGAAAAAATGTCCATGTAGCAATGGAAGAAGTCCTACCGGAAGGCAAACATTTCAAATTGGTCAAAGAAGAAGAACTTCCAGAGCTGCTCGATTTGTTAGGAAACTATCTGCCTGATTCCATCAAGGTAATTAATAAAGAAAGCTATTAGAATATATTTGGTTGCGTAGATTTGTTCCAGTAGACAGTGTATGCAACCAATTGAGCACTCTTATAATTCTCTAGATTGTGTTGGCACGTGCATCAGGTCCTTGGTACAATCCAGGGAAAAGCCTGCCAGCCGGCCGGCATCGATTTTCTTTTTGCACATAGAGCGCCACTGCCGCAAAATTATCGAAACGAGCAGAAATGCGATAAACGTGCTCTTCTAATTCCCCACTTGTTAAAAATTAACATTGTTACAGTTTCATCAGACAGTCAAGACGTATATGACTGATCGCGTTTGGAATTTTCATTTCTACATTGCGAAGAATTGGCCGGACGAAATGGTCGCACTGCATTTTCCTGGGATGACAAATACGGTATGCTAAGATATAAATAGCCCTATTAACTTTGATTGGCATATTCAAAAATTGATTCGGATAAATGTTGTGTGACTAGAGAGAGGAAATTACAAGTGCAAATTCAACGCAATTGCTTTGTTTTGCGTCAAAGGAAGCGGTTAAGGTGGCGATGGTGGCATAGTTGCGTGTAGTTAATTAGCACAGAGACTGTTTGCCCAACTGAGGCAGGTTCATGTGCGTGATTACACGTGAGGTGCCATTTTCAAGGCCCAGCAGAGTATTGATATTGGCAATGAAGTGTAGCTTTATCAAAATGTGACTGAAATTCTTAATGCCCTCGTGAGAAACAAGTAAAAGTTAACTTGCGTGTCAAGGGGTTGAGGTCTGACCCAGTTGGACATAAGCCAACTGCTTTACTGACGTTGATGCTAATTGATCACAATTCTCGTAGCTAAGATGTAAACATATGCATCATTCTATTTGACTTTCTCTTCCAACAGCCTGAGGGAAACTTGAATGCTAGTTTTGCAATCTTCTGCCCAAGTGACCATTTGGACGATTTACGACTACTCTTTGATGAAGACACTTTAATCGACTGGGCACGCCCCATTTACCTCAACTTTACACATGCTGATATTGTGGCAAGGATGGAGGAGTTCTATGAAGGGCGCGGCCAAATTGAGAAGCTCTATGGAGACATTTATTCTTTGATGGATAGTGTTGAAGATGACGAGATTGAAACGTTAGTTGGGTGCCTTGTTTTAACCACACTAAATTAACTGCTATGGTGGCCATTTTAGGACATTCCCAGAGGGTGCGGAGATGCAACAATTAACTCCCGAGCACGCCGCCGAAATCCACGACCTCTATCCAGCCAATCAAATGGAAAGCGTAGAGGTCTTCGGTCGGTTGATGGAACGCCTTCCTTGCTACGGTGTCTTCTCCTCCGAAGGAGAACTAGCTGCCTGGATGGTACAGTCCTACTATGGAGCCATGTTCTCGATGCAAACCAAACCAGCCTTCCGCCGCAAAGGTTACGGCATCCGTCTAGCAAAATGCTTGACCAACGCTGTGACTAAAAGAGGGTACCTTCCCTTTGTGGTCATCCGACCCGAGAACGACGCTTCTCAAAGCCTCTACTCAAAACTGGGCTTCAAAAAGAACTTCCAAACAGTTCGCGCCATTCTACGACCGCACGAGTTGGCCAGTGATGAGCAAGGCGGCGGGACAAATGGTACCCATGAGCCCGAACCATAGACATTTTCTTACCACTTACTACCAATTAAGCGCCGCAAAACAAGCCAGGAAATTCACGCACAGCGAAGACATCGGCGCGATTGTTTCGTAAAAAAGATAGCGAACGTAGTGCAGTGTTTTGCCTCTCTCTCTCTCTCTCTCTTTCTCTCTTCTCCGAAAATACTATTGACTAAGTAATTGAGATAATTGACGATTGTGCTTTATATCAGCCACATATCTCACCCTGCGGCGCTGGAGACAAAAATACCCTACATTCTGCGACCACGTTGCAGATATTGCAGATGATACTCTACTCACATTACACACATAAATTGATTGTTGTTGGCTGGCCGTTTCTTCGTGAAGCTTGCGTTCGATTCTCTCTGCTGACGCAAATAAGCGCCTCTAGGCTACGGAATCTACTAATTACAATTAATGTCTAATTTTGGAATTTTGCGTGGGCTTCCGTCAGCGGCCATTGTGATATTTACATGTAGATGAGACAGCAGAACAACACTCTTCTCAATGCGTACACACACCCATACACACACACACACACATCCACACACACAGGGACTTGATGACTTGATTCTTTCGAATTGACAAGTTAGTAAGAAAAATTGCAAGGATTTTATACAATTTCTTATTTAAATCGAATTGGAAACTGATTTCAAGTGATCCGTCCCAGGATTATGAACATCAGCGCACATTGTTTTTCAAACGCTACCAACTTCCAAGTCTTTTTGAATTTTGACTAGCATTTCAATTAAATGCATCCACGCGCGATTGCTAATGAAACGATTGTCACCTAGCGAGATAACGTTGATTTTTATAACGCTAACAAGGCCTATTTCGTAGTCAAAGAATGATTAGCGAGTAGCGATAGATTTGGAAGAAGTCAGTGATTTTGTGACGAGCAAAGGTGTCATCGATGCGAGAGACCAATTTAACTAGCTAAACGCAGATGCAATGAACGAATCTAACGAATTGTACTAGACACTAAATGACACCATTTGAGGAAACTTACTTATTTTGAATACCAAATTCGAGAAGAATGGTTTATATTTTCCTTCGATGATCTCAAAATAAAGCACTATATTGATTAAAGCTTAGTTATTTCTCACCATGAAGCATAAAACTTACGCCAAGAACAATGTGGGGAGTTGACAATACGAGTAGCGGCAAAAGACAGCAGTGACTGTAGGTGACGCACGCAATTCAAACCCAACCGTCGAGGAAAAACTATCAATATTCAAATGCTGCAGTAATGGTTGCCTATGTTAAAAAACCATTCGGTAGAAATTCAATTGGAATTTCAGCGCGTATTTGTGTTTTAAGGCTGTTTTACAGCAGTTCATTGTATGTAAACTCATGAATCCAACGTCCCCACTGCTCCCAACCGTACCCATCGGGCCCCAACTTGCACATATTGCACACACAAAGGTATTCTCGGCGTGCGCGTGGATCACGTGTTTTGCTGTAAGAAAAGAAGTGCGAAGGCCACGGCTGAATCTACTTTCCTGTTGATTCCTAATGTTCTATTCATATTCTACATTTCGATCCACATTCTACACAATATAGAGCAATGATAATTGCAACAAATAGCAGTGATAATTCAAGAACAAACTTACTCAGTCAGCCAATCAAAAAGTAAGGAACAGTTCTTCCTTCTGGTGAATTATCAGCACTCTATGAACCTAGGTCCTATGAGGAAATAAAATGCACATTCCTTGATGTAATAAAACCCATCGCGTTTTGTATTTCGCTCGGTTTGTTGATCCGCAGTTTCACTCGTGTTTACAACGAAACGAGCCGCTCGCGATTGGTCCTAGTCCGGAGCTTCCCATTGGCTGATGGCAAGCGCTTGGTGCGTATATTGAATATATTCATGTGACCTTTTCCTGCTGTGCGCCTGCTGCCTCGCAAAGCCTGCGAGCGTGCTGGCCGAGTAGTGTTTACCAACATTAGTAGGGACGCGTGTGTGTCGTCATTCGCGTCCGCCAAGTGCTGTTGATTTCGCGAATTGAATCGATTGCGACAATTGCAAAACGTGCGAGAAGTGTGTTATCGTGGAAGCCTCCACGCAACAGGGGCGGATTTCTGCTGACAACGCCCGGAAAAGGATTATTCTTCTCCCCTGAAGTGAGGTGTGCTGTTTTCTATCCTGTATTGTGACGTACAAGTGGTGATTCATTTGTTTTGATTGTACAGTGTGTTGCCGTCACATGTTAAACAAGTTACAATAGTTTGAAACAATTGTTGTAACATCGACAGTGTCCTAAACTAGGAGTTAACTAATGCACTGTGATAATCGCATTGCGCTGAGTACAACTTGTGGAAATTAACAAAGTTTCTCTTTGGTTGCGCATGCGCATTGATAGTCTTTCTGTTTATCAGCAGATTGTTATAAAATTGCGGTCAAAGTTCGTACCGTTTTACACCAGAGACGGTGAGTTGAGATTCCTGCATCTGTTTATCAACGTATTGGTAACGTTTACCAAAATTAGTACTAAATGTTGAATAGATTACGATTAATATGGATAGTCACTTCATAGACCCGGGAATATCAATCAAAGAGGAACCCATGTCAGATTCTTTGAACTCTAACAATATGAACATGACTGCATCCGTTCCCATTCCTTTGAAGCGGTTAGACGACTACAGAGACATTCATCTGGATGCATTGGATTCTCCTATCTACCAGGATATGTTAACCCAAGTTGCTTCCCCGGAATCCATCGATACCAACACTATGTGGTCCTCAAAACACCTCGACATGGAGATCACCAAAATGGAGCCAGGTAGCCAATTCGACGATGATATCTTCCAAGTGGACAAAGCAGACCTTATCCAGGATCCATCTCTAGCCAATCTCGAGTCAACCGATGATATCCTCTTCGCTGACCTTAACTTCGACGACCTCCTCCTACCAGATGAAAGCAGTTACCTCACTTCTAACTCCGCCTCATCGAAGGGATTCCCGACATTGTTGAATAATCTGAATAATAATACTCACATCGCGTCTTCGTGTCCCAGTGGAGGCATGGGCTACTTTAAGGATGAGTACAGCATGAATTCAAATTCCTACGAGTCCTTGACACCGAAAAAGACCTTCTCGCCCACCAGCTGTGCATCGTCAAGTTCTTCAATTTTTGCTGCTGCTTCAAGTCTACAAGCAAGACACAGTACTTTGCATGAGTTACTCAAGCGGGATACTGCTCCCCAGCAGGAGACGTTGGGACAGAGTGTCCCTGGACCTAGTGTCACAGTGTCCCCACCTCATGCACGATTACAAGCTAGGATTGGACATAGTTCGAGGTTGAGTTCTTCTGCACCGACCCATTCGGCGTTGAGGGATTTGTGGCAGAGAAGAGAACCGAGGCCGCATTTGTTGTCAACTGGGTCTCAGGTGGAAGCTGGGAGTACTTCTTCCTTATCTACGGGGGTGTTAAGTCCAGAGGCGCATGACATTTCACATGATGAGTTGGATAGTGATGAGGATAGTGAGCATTATGAGGATTATTCTAGTGACGGTAAGACGATACTAGGATAAGAAACTCATAGGTAGAGTTTGTTTTATGGTGTAATGACTTTTATTGTATTGTGTGGTATTTAAAGCAACTCAAGGTTTTTCCGCATTTTTCTCTCGAATCGCGCAACATGTTGAAATGTCACAATATGCGGTCAATGGCTGACACGAGTATGACCATGAAAAAAGTTCCAATTACTTTACCACTCCGATTTACAATTTGCAAGTTGATACTAAAGAATAGAATTTTATTTCAAGTTTTACAAATAAGCAACAACTCAAATATTGCCAATAAAAAGCTCCAAAATTATTGATTAAGTAAATCACTTATCAAAGAAAACTGATTTCACTGGAATATTGTGATCTCATATCAACCACCAAAAAGATAAGATTACGTATTGATAGATATAATATTTTTTCATAAAATGCCAGACATTTTAAATAAATTCCAACGAATTGAAACAACTGCAAATAACTTCAAATTATCATTAATCATGCGTTGTTTATACACAATGCACACGTATCAAACTTTCACTACATCATTCGTTCTTTTTTAACACGTCGACCTTGAAGTGTTTTTATCACTGTTTTGAATTCATGCCATTTCTAGGTGATTCCGATGACGATGAAACGAAAGCCCTGAAAAAGAAGGAACGCTTCTTTTGGCAGTACAATGTCCAAGCCAAAGGTCCCAAAGGACAACGCTTGATTCTCAAAACTAAAACCGAAAACCCGCATGTCCTAAACCAGATAACTGATCCTGTTTTCAGTCCAGATTGTGCTGTGAGAGGTATCAAACACAGTGGGAAAGCTCGCAAAGGAGACGGTAATGATCTAACACCAAACGCGAGGAAGTTGTATAATATTGGCAAGGAATTAGACAAGTTAGGAAGGGTCATCAATGATATGACACCAGTCAGTGAGTTGCCTTTCAATGTAAGACCCAAGACCAGGAAGGAGAAGAACAAATTAGCGTCCAGGGCTTGTAGATTGAAGAAGAAGGCACAACACGAAGCAAATAAGATTAAGCTAGAGGGATTGGAGAATGAACATAGTGAGTTGGGAACACTGCAAAGGTACCGGAATGGGTCTTGATATGTATTTGTGATTTTAGAGAGGTTATTGAATCATCTCGATCAAGCCAGGCGCATTTTAAAAGTTAAAATCGACAATTGCAGTCAAAGAAAAAGAGATGAGTTCACACAACATGTTGAGAAGATTGTCAAGTCATCAACTAGTAAGTTTGCTTAGGTCTTTCCCATCATCTTGGATTCTCTTAATGTTAGCTTTTCTGTTGTAGAAGTTAGAGTTGCTGGTCAGACAACTGAATACGTCAACAAGGTCCTGGAAAAAATGAAGACCCATAATGGTGGAGTTCATATTACAATGGAGAATTGCATGCTGTAGTCTTTCCAGGACCTAGAAGGACAATGCTTGATGGTGGAATCTCTGTTTTTGTTTACAGGTTATTGTTATTTATTTTGTTATTGTTATTTTATGTTACTGTAAGATGTTAAGTTGTTCCTATTTTATACATTAAGTCCAGTCAATTCAAAAAGAAAAGTCTACAAGTTAACAGCTAGCACTTAGATCTTGGTGTTCTGTATTAATGTCTACATGTATTAACTTCTAAGATAATCTGGTAAGTTACCATTTTTTGTAATAATGTTAGGATATTATTTTACGTTAAGGATGTTAGAAACCTAGAAGTAGGTTAGTAAGGCCTTTAACTGATAGTATTTGCTGGTACTCTTGAATTTTCTTATGTGTAAATATTTCGTTTTATTTACTTATAGTGATAAGGTTTAAGTCAGATTTACTCTGGTTTTCGTGCACAATCGGCAACGAACAATGATTGTTTACTTTTGGTAACGACTTGGTTGTTTTTTGGTTACCACGTGGATTTTTGTTGCTTGCTAACAGCAAGCATGTTCAGCATGTGTCTATGTGATGAAAGGCTACCTGTGTACATTAGGTGAGACTAGATCATAGGTAAGGTTAGTATAAAGGCAGATTAGTTTACGACTTGGCTGTGTTGGTTAATTTTAGGCGTGAGTGGCAGCTGCTTACAAAGAGTCTATTTTAAAGGGTTACGAATTATATTTAGATATCACCGAAAGCAGAGTCTAACTGTGTTTCACAACCTTGCTATTTTAAAGATATTAAATGATATATTTATATACTGATGATATTGACGAAATTGAGGAGTGAAATGGAGATGAAATAAATTACACGGTCATCGAGGTGGTTTGTGCTTATTTATATTCAATGGTCACAAAGGTGAATTTATGACGTGTGTATACAGCTGCAGTTGGCATTTTAGTTCCTAAAGCTAGTTTTTTGCTAAAAGTGGGAGCACGCGCCCGCATTAAATTTGCAGCTGGCTCATAAAAAACTGAATTCCGGCGCCCATGTGGAGTGTGCGAATTATTGTAGTTTGGCACTTGTCTGGAAAACACATTAAAAATATTCATATTCTTCAATACTACAGAACAGGAAATACATGATACATACAATACAAACGAGTATATTATGTTATGATGAAACATAAATGACATCATTTATAGTTTTAAGACAGGTGGGGACTAGTTATGATTTAATTTTTAGAATAAATAAAAAAAAATCCGCCGCCTAGGAGGTGTTGCAGCTATAAAAAAAAAATGTTGACAGACATTTCCAAAAATGAAAGGGAGGTCTTAACTTACCATTTCTAAATTGAGATGATTTCCTGAGAAAACTTATTTCTTGGTGTCCTATTGAATGATTTTCCAGTAAAATTCAATTTTAGGTGTAAAATTATTTTCCTTGTTCTAAACATTTCAACTTCCAGTAGTAACTTGTTAATTACGTTATTCACCATATCTACACTTCCACACTAATGACAACTCTGATAGTAGTACTGTTCAAAAGCTTTACAATTTTGGTGATAACAGAACAATATACACACAACAACACAACTGTTTAAATTAACCTTGGCTTTTACCAACTCCATATAATCTTTTCTATTTTAAGTCCTAAGAAAAAGAATGTATTTCCCGCCTTGTTGGAAGATTTCTATTGCTGGACAGCTGGTTGACTGGTGAAAAGGGAGCTCACATACGCACACCATCTACACCTTAGTACCTACCTCCACTACCATGTAGCAATGCACTGTTCGCTGGTACCTTCAATACATACAAGACCTGAAGAAACCGTTGCCGGGCATGTTGGACTTGTGTTTGTATCGCAGTGTCATGCGGTGGAATTCCTTTCCTCCGTCGGTTCAACCTGGCCCACAGTTGCTTCCAGTCGGTTGCTTGAATACGCTGAGCAAATTCAACTCAGTACGGTTCAGTCGTTGCGCCCGAGCGCATGTAGCTTGTTTAGCTTGAATCCCACAGAATTTAAGTCAAATTTCCTCGCTTACTTTACTTTAATTGTAAGGGACTATTTATAAATCGCTATCAAATGCAGGATATATATATATAGAGCAAGTGTCCAGTGTGTTTTAGTATATTGTGCATTTGTATCAGAGGAATACATACGGTGTAAAAAAAGTAAAGACGCGAAGAAACTCTGTAGATATGAAGTACAATACGATAAGCAGCAGCAGCATTTCCAGCGAAGGAAGAAAATCTACGCTGACGTTGTATACTGATGTGGATTTCTTACATGATAAGGTATAAGATAATATTCTTGTTATGCTTAGGTGATCTGCAACGTTCTCCTCTTAGAGAGGGTGAAGTTGAAGGAGGTTTAGTTATATCCGCAGTGAAAAGAAATAACCGTCGTTCGGTGGAAAGTAGACAAAGCTATTCAGATTGGCAAAACTTTTCTAATCATACCTGCATAGTGTTACCTAGTGGTGTTACTATTATAGCCTTGAGAGTACAAGTACCTAACGGCCAAATCGATGAAAAATACATTTCTTTTCACGGGGGTAAAATAGGAATCGATAAGAGTGAAATATTTGCTCGGCCATTTATTTATTACGCTTATCTTATCAGCAATTGTTGGAAATCGATGAAAATCAATGCATGTTGAACTCATAATTATCATCTATTCTGTAACTTTCTTATTATCTTTGATTCATATAAGACAGTGTAATTTATGACAGAATGCAGTTTACAATCAACTATCTAACATAATTTGGCTGATTTTACCTTTTAGTTTCATACTCAGTCATTTCAAACTTTTACATTTTTATTCTTTGGGCATTTTAGTTGTCAAAAAAATTACTTTTCTATCTTTTTAATTACTTAACTTATTTACTGTGCCAGCAGACATGAGCAATGTGCAAATTAAAAAATGTCGTAGGATGAATGTTCCGCTAAAGTTCTATGCTTTAAATTTCAATTGAAAACTTGTCTTATTCTTTTTTGGAGTGACCATGGGACATGTTTATACCCGTATTATTCAAATAAGCAGAGGCTAGTACAAGTTGTGTCGTTGGCAAAGTAAAAAACTGCAATTTCAGCAGAAAAGACTAGGTAGGCAACATAACAACGCAACCTAGCTCAACCAGAAGAAGATTTATCCTTTGTTGTGCCTTAAAATTACCTCCTAATGGACCAGCCAAGTTTCTAAGGAACAAAGGACACCACTGGATGTTTTATTAACAGAGTTCAGTTCTATAAGAGCAGGTAGAAATAAGTAAAAAGCAGAAAACGTATAAAATGTACAGATGATGGTGGTGTAATCAATTACTAACCACATATGATGCATTATTTCTGTTATTTCTCAATTTATTTTTTTATGTCGTTGTAACAACACAAGTAAGTAATCGTGTTGAAGGTATTATTAACAAGCAACGGGACGTTTGAAGTGATAGACAAGCAATTTGAGTTGACTACATTTATCAACCACAAAAATACAGTGAATTATGGTAAAAATAGAACGTGATATCGCAATATAAGGAAGTACACTACTTAGATAAATTAAATATAGACAATTTATTATGACAATTATCGGTCTTTCAACTTTTATTGCACCGTATTTTGTGCTTTATCAAGGTTGTTGTAAAATATACCACCAGTATTTCACTACAAGAATTAACACAAATTATCATATTCATAATTATTCCAACAATGAACTGGAATACTGATAAATTGTTATCATTTGAACCAAAAGCAACGTAGAACTTAAAATACATTAAATGTGGTTGATTTTAGTTAAATATTGTTTCTATTGTTGAACATTCAGCGCAAACAAAGCAATTGCCGAAGGTTAATGCTGCAGTTGTGGTCCACTGACATAAATATTGTTTATAAGTTTACAACTTTAGGTCTTGTCACGCCAGCAGCCAACACACCACAGCTTTCTATTCAAAAGCGAGAACAGCAGACTTGGGATTTGTGATTCAAACTTTGACCACGATGACTTAACCAACCCAACAACCTTAATAATGATGATTAATGTTAGACAGTACTGTGCAATAGGTGCAGCATATGAGGTATATTTTGTGGTTGCCTAATCACATTCTTGTTGGTTGAGATTAGAAGCTAAATGTAGTTGAGTTACGGCAGGAGTTTAGCCGTTTTTCGGCTAAATTTTCAATTTATTCATTGGGTTAAGCATAAATTATAAGGACAATTGGAGTGATAAAGTCAATTTAGTTCAAGTAAATTATATATCAGTTGGCAATCAATGATTTACACCTTGTTGTGGTTATTGACGAGCATAAATAAAGATGAGTAACGAACTTGACATGCTTTGTTGTTCATGTTTGGAATACATAAAAGACTGGAACAACACAAAATATATGATTATTTGTTGTAAATTTCGGTCTTTTTTTTGTAAAACAGAACAATGTTTACAGTTGGTAAAGTAGATCTTCTTAATTTTTGTTTTTTACAATGTCTGAGTGTTTTTCACAACCCTCCAATTGATCTATAAATTCTACTTTCTTTTAATTCGTGACACATTTCCGACATGATTATCACCAATAAATAATCGCAACCTGCGAGTGAAAACACGCAAACAATTTTGTTTTGTAATTCATTTAGGCGAATTCCACCTTTCTTTTTTATTCTCCTCTCTTACCATGTTATTATGTATTCATCTTTTCTCTTCTTTTGCCTCTGGAATGCGGTCACTGCTCTTGTTCTTCTTGCTCTGATCATTCGTACCTCAACCAGTTAAATACTTTCGATTCCTTTACTGAAATATAACAATTCTGTTTCAGGTTACATCTTCCAATGAAATATCCGAAGTCTCCTCAATTCGTAATGAGTTGGAGATAGTCCAGCGTGCTCTTAATCTTCAAACCCGTCGGTGTAGGCAACTAGTAGCTGAGTACACGCGGCGTCTTCAAGAAAAAGAAGCTCAATATCAATCTGAGAAACTTCTCAGAGAAGATCAACTTGCTAAGGTTCTCCGAGCTCTGTTAATCTTCGAAGCAAGATTGAAGCAAGAGCAGAAATACATCAGTCATCAACTTGCAGAAAAAGACAAAATCATCAAGAAACAAAGAGAATACATTCATCAGTTGACTGTCTTCGAAAACAATAAGAGTACTAGTTGTAAACATGGTCATTATTATAGGCAGAAATTAGAATCTCTGGAAAGTAGCTCGGAATATGTTTTTACCGATTACCAGGACTCTAATTTATCCAACGAAAGTCTAGATAGCAGTTCAGAAACCTACGCAACTATTTCAAATGATTCCAAAGATGGTTCTTCTCCTGAGGTTTCAGAATTGCAAGCTAAGGATAAAGAGATCAACAAAGAATCGAAATTCCAGAAAAACAAGTTTAAAGATGGGATGAAACGATGTAGACGTGTGGGGCATCGGAAATCAATCGGGGATTACTACGAAGTTCTCAAAATGAGGAATGAACAGATAAGTCCTTCTTCGGAAAATACGAGCAATGACTATGAGCATATTGACCTTCCGCTGCCTACCCAAATAGGTCATACACAAATTTTGGATGCTCAGAACCGAATTGAGGATATTTTTGAGAGCGGGAAATTTAGTTTAACTGAGGGAAACTTAGACAAACATGATCAACTAATAAATGAGAAAAATGAGGATTCTCCAGATGAAGATCCAGAAAGGACTCTTGTCAATGAAAGTGGAAATCCCTCAGAGGAAGACCAACAACAACAGAGTAAAAACAACGAGACTATTAATATCTTTGAAGAAGACCGGAATGAAGTCAATAATTGGTATGCATCTGCTTCAGATCCAGAGGATGATGATATCAAAGGGACATCAAACCCAAATCCGAATTTCTTGGAGTGTATGAATCAGATTTTGCTGCAGAATATGCAAGATTGCAGTAATTCTCCGCCGAAGACTCCTACACTAGAAAGAAAGTCTTCGAAATCTCCGAAGAAAGTAAAATTCAGTGATGAAGAAGATTTTGAATTTTCTGCAGTTCAATCTGGACAAATTGAGAACCCTGTTAATTGTCAACAGTTAAACGCTATTAATATCAACCATAAAATGGCCGATTACTATGAGACTCCAATACAGAAAACTAATTTTTATGAAGCGCCTCAGAGTATTTACAGTAATGACTACGAGCAGATTTTGAGTAAGAGCAGTGAGAAGTCTTTAGTATCTCCGACATTTCCAGAAGAGAGCCATTATTATGTTGATATGGACACATCTAGTTTAAGCAGTACTAACTTGATGGCTGTAGTTGATGATGGCATTATCAGAAAGAGTAAAATAATGAGGACACCACCTGCTTTACCACCAAAACCAGCTAATTTACTCTCAAAGTATAAGATACAAAGTCCAACTAAGGCAGCAACACCTAGTATTGATTCCGAACCGGATTACTGTTCAATATCCGAGTTAAATTTGCCTCCTGTGATTACTGGGAAAAAAATTAATGTAGTAGCGGAGATAAACATTACAGCTCTTGCAAATAACTCAGAGGTAATTTTGTGTTCTCCGAAAAAGTCCTTGATTGATCCGCCTATTAAGGAAGACATGGTTGTAGCTTCTAAGTCACCAGAAAAGGTTACAATCCAGATGGCAAAAACAAGCTCGATTAAGACTAAACCTTCTAAACCTGATTCTCTTACACTGATACAGAAATGTGAAGTAGTTTCGAAGTTTGAAGAAGAGATTCCGAAACTTCCTCACGTTTCTGAAATAATTATTCCAGATGAACCATTACAGGCACTACAATCTCCAAAAATACCCTCTGATAACTATATTAAAATCAATACGCAGATCTTTAACAAGCCTAGTTCTAAACCTGACCCTAGGAGGCCCATTATGATGGGTTCATCTGTATCCAACCTAATTTCAACTTTCAACAATCAACTTGGTAATCAATTGATTGATATGTCCCCAACAAAGTCAGCACCTCGGGGAAAACTCAACAAGAAACTGTTTTCTAGCTTTGAGAATCTGCAAAACATAGAGAAGCATGATATTGTTCTACATTCCCAAGTCAAAGTAAAGCCAGTCCCGAGTTTTGAATTTGACTTGAGTCAAAATTTCGAGGAGTTTAAATTAGATGAGTGTGATATGGATGAATATGGAGAGTTGGAAAGTGAGGAGAGTAAGGATCTACCAGATATTATCAAGAAACATTACTTGAAAGATTCTGAAATTGGCGAGAATCAAGTGGAGACTGCGTTTCCAAAGTTGAACACTCAATCGATTGAGTTGTTGAAACAATGCATTGAAAAACAAACAGAGAAACAGAAAGGCAAAGAAAATGATAAATTGAATGGGTTTACAAATGAACCGACGTATGAACACTTTCTAGAGTGTACTGGGTTAAGTTCTAAGAGTATTCTGACTCCTGCTAGGATGTTAAGTAATCATAAAAGTATTCTGAAGCCCAGGGATGTCAAGTATAGGTCCAAGACGAAGCAGGGGGAAATTAAGTATTGGTCTGAGCCTTTTGTTTAAGGAAAATCCGGAATTTGTTTATAGTTGATTCTATGTTAAAGCCATAAAAACAGCCTGATATATTACAAATATTGTAAATAATGCTTACATCGAGAATGATTGAAGATTAAATATTTATGTTCGATATATTGTTGTGATATTTTCTTAATGTTTTACTTTATACCGTTTTTATCAATTCTGACACAACGAATTTGAAATCAATTTTATATACAGAATATAAATTCTGTATGACTTTTGCTGGGATAAACTACTTTATTTAAAAAATTATCAATCCAATAGTAGAATCCAATTATTATTTCAAAATCTTGACCTGCTAATAGTTTTCCAATTGCCGTTTTCTTTAATAATATTTGCATTACATGTTCATAGTTCAAATATAGATCTACAGATGGCAAATTAGGTTCTAAATATGATTAAATGAATTGAAATCAAATCTGAATCAAGTTTTCCGTAGTTAAAACAACATACAAATTAACAATGAGAAAGTAAAGTAGCAACAAATAAATAATACATCCAACTCTCTAATGCATATAGTTTGCAATAGTTTTTTCTATTAGGAAATCCATATAATTCTTAAAAATATACAATACACATTTGTTCTGCGTACATTCCCACAATTTTCTTATTTTCTAAACCATGTGTGTACGATGCATTTATTTTAATTGTACTTGTTCGTATGGGAAACGCATATCGATATGTAAGCAGTATTCACCCTTATTTCGCACCCCTCGAGCCGCCGTCGTGGCTGGCGTCGCGACGCCGGCCGACGTGTTTGCAGTTCCATGCGCGTCCTCGTTCCGACCGCATCGAGGCGCATTCCAAATAAAACGTGTGTTCCGCATTCACGAAATTTCCACACATTCGGGAAATTCAGTGCATTTCACTAGCAACTCTAAGTTGTGGGCAAATTTGACAGCATATAAAATGAAGAACAACTAGTTAGATTTCTAACATTTGATTATGATTAATAGTGAATGCCTAAGTTAGGCTTATAATTAAGTGGTTTTATTTTAGTGGTGAGGTCAACGCAAAGAAAATTTATTGATTTATGATTGACTGCAACGAGTGAAAAGTTTATAACTTGAGGTGAGCCGAGTTGACTTTTTAATTTATATGAATATGTTTTTAAGAGGAAAAGTAATGAAAATTACGTAGTAGTTTTATAAGTTTGCATTCATTTTTTTTTGTCTTGTTAGTTTAGGATTTTGATTGAAGTTGATTGAGATTTTTGCTAAAACGATTGCTAACGAGCATCGTTGTTGAATGCAGTCTACCGGAGAGGCACTCGGACAACAATAACATGCAGTGGAGCATTTTCGGATGCGTGTTCGCTTCTCTTCCCTCCTCTCCCGTTGGATTCTGTCCGAGAAGGGCAGGAAGTCCACCGGAGCGCAAAAACAAAGCATTCGTACACACCAATGCACATGGCTTTGCGTTATATCATCGATTCTATTTTTTCATTCAAATATTTTCTGTTTTTCTAGATTAAAACATTGCTAGCAAAATATATTTCATCTCGCTTTATAAAGCATGAAATTGAACTACTAATGTGTTGAAATTGAAAAAAAAAAACAGGTCGACATTGAATTGAGAACTGAAATACGGAATACATTAAGGCTGAAATTAAATCTTGGGCAGGAAATAATCTTGCTGCTTCAATGAGATGTGAAGCATGTCTGTAAATTATCAAGCGCTTTGTTGAATCTTTATTAGCGAATTCGTCGGTGGCGTGTTCGCGCCGCAAACTGTGACAATAAATAAACGAAACAATGCTTAAAACCCTCAGAGTTAGAGATGACTGTGAATGTGGTGATATACCCTTCAGTCTAAATTTTATTATTTCAAAGGTTGTACATGGCATCAAAAGGAAATTAATCTGTTTTCATATAATACCATTTTGTTGTATTATTTTTCGAGTTAACTTAACATTAAATCTGAGATATCTTTAAATTTACCTTTATTTCGATATATTCAAACAGATTTTCTATCATTTGTAATAATTTAAAATATTTCGCAATTTACCGCAGTTGCCATTTGATATTATAAAATTATAAAAGGGCTATTAACGTCAATTGATTTCACATTCTCTTTTTATCCCCACAAAGTGTTTGCATTGCTAGCGCACATGGGTTTAGTGTTTATCGCGTGGAAAAGCGGAAAATTGCTACAGGTAGTTCTTTTAGTGGACTTTACAGCTGAAAACTAAAAGCAAAGATTTACCGAGACCGAAAACACGTCCTGCATCAGGAATTGCAGGAATTTTTACAAGTACAAGGAAAGAAGGGAATAAAGGGGAAGAAATGTAGCGGAAAATGTCGCAACAATTCAAGGAATTCAATTTATTTGATGAGTTATTCTAGTTCATTTTGTACTAGAATTAGTTATGGTCGTCATGCGAAAAATAGTTTTCAAAAGTGACCAAAAGAAAGACGAAAAGAAATTGAAAAATAAAGTAGAAAGATTTGTATTGTTAGATCTTCTTTCCAAGGATTTTCACAGCTTTTGTTCACACTGTTAACATCTCAAGTAAATCCAAATCTTATTTACATTGCCTTAACCTGTGAAAACTTTCTAAATCTCAATTGGCCAACACCTAATTTATCCTTTTTGTGAAAACCTACATTTGTGGTAGTTTCTATACCTTCACCATCTCCAAGATGTTTTTTTGTTGATGCTGGTCACGTAAAAGAAGGCTCATATGATGGCGTAATGACGATAGAGTATGATTACTGCAAGCTTGCGCTGAAGTAAAGTGGTCGTTGCTTTCCTCCGAATTTTACTGCCGTGTGAAAATGTGAAATTTATCTGTACAATAGAAAAATGAGAATAAATTGCGTGTGTGATTTAAAGTACTACCAAATTAGCACTTATCTTTTTATTGCAGATAGTGTCTTTCTTAAAAGATAGTTTAATGTTAATTTTTGTAGTTTTAGGTGTGCAACTTGAATTATTTCTTAGGTTTGATGACTGTGAAAAGAGTAGAGCTTGCTGCGAAGTTAATAGGGACATTTTTACTCCAATATTTCGTTGGTTTTCCTGAGAATTCTGCAATTTGTAGGATGTAGAACCTCGGGAGTGCAGTTATACATTGGATGAACAGCAATTATCCATGTCCCACAAGCCATGTCTTTGCGCTCGTTACTGTCAAACGCCGGATGATTATTACACAGGTTGCGGTGAGGAGGCGTTGAAGTTGGTGTAGGCAATATGGGTCGCGAGAGAGATTCATCAAGTGCACACAAATCCACAACCCTTTAATTTAGGATGAGGTTTTGTGTGATTTTACAAAATTTTCATTCAAATTAATTAATGCTCGCTGTGAGAATGAAAATGTGAATTTTTGCGCTCAGATAGATTTAAAATAGAATACTATTTTAGCTCAATTTATGGAATACATATTTCCTCTTAATTTCCAGCAATAAAAAGTAGTATATGTTCTCTACAGTTTCCACAACTTCCAAATTGTAATCTATGAAAATTATGCGTTTGAGGTATTCGCCTTTACCAAATAAGCTCACCGCTAATTACACCCGCGTTACAGCCGTATAGATTAGAAATATCGCCATTCCACCTCAGCGCCGCTAATTTCCAAACGCAATGATTGCTGAACAAAATTGCTGAATTTCACACAACGCCGAATGACCAAAACAGAAATCTGCGCTTTAAACGTCCAACGTCGAAATTTATTGCTGCGATCGTTAGTTCAGCGCGTATTTTAATTGCAGCTTCCAAGTGATACCAGCGTCAATTAACAAATTCTACTCTTCACTTGTACACTAGTGCATAATTAGACTATTTCCCTACTCTAGTTAATAATGACGATGACACTTGGTAGTTGGTAGAGGTCTAATTGGAAAGTTATGTCCAATGTGACAGGTGAACATCACCCAAACGCACGACGCTAGAAAATCAATATGAATATGTAATTATAATTAACACTAATGTACATATGAGTTCATATGCATGATTAAAATGTAGTATGTCAGAGTAAATTACTTTGTTGTTTATCTTGGTATAATTAAAGTTGTTGAAGGTTGAGATATGGATTTGTTTTAGATGTGCTCATTATAAGTTTAAATTTTGGAAGGAAGAGGAGTTGTGTGCTGAAACAGAAATTAGTTGATTAAAATAAAGAAGCATATGAGTTTATTCATTTTTCGCGATTAAAACACGGAAAATAAGAGAGATGTCAAACACAATAATTATTGAATCATTGAATTAGTAATTTTTGTTATGAATTTAATTTATTTTTGAAATTCAATGTTTGAGAGTTGGTAATGTTTTAATTCTACATTAATATAGATCAAATCAAAGTTGTTTGCATGAAAATGTATATTTATTTTGTTATTTATTATTATGGATAAAATGTAGAAAATTATTTCAATAATATTGAATTGGACTAATTGAATTAGTTAAATATTGAACCAAATTAACAATTTTCCGATGGAAACCGTCACCAAAATTATATTATGTTCTTTAATCTTCCTAGATCTTGTATCTTCCTTCCCATTATTCTTGAACATAATATAATCAATAAAACATCAATTAAACAGTATTATTCCTAGAATCAATAAATCCTTTGACTTTCAACCTTTAACAACATTAAATTATCTTTTCTCGTTCTCTCTCTGCCTTTCTTCCTGTTCTCTAGCCGTTAATCCAATTCATCTTCTGAAGTTTTCACAACTCTCCACCAAGCATTGTTGTCAAATGATCAACAACATCTGAATTAATGCCAAGCTTCGATTGCTGTCTTTTCTTCACCTTCCTAAGATCTTCCTTTGAAATATTAATCTCCAATTAAACATAGGTACATAAATAAAATATGTGCCATCAAAGGAAACAAAGTCTCAAAATTTTATTATTTAGATACGTGAAGATGTGTTTAAATTCTAAATCAAATAGCTTGAGAAATATTACAGTTCTGTAGAAGTGGAAGAGGAGTAGTGAAGAAAGAAGGAGAAAGTGTAGAAAATTAATCTATACAAATAAAGTGCAAAAACACTCACTTGAAATATTTGAATACACTTATTGATCTATTAAAAACCCTGTGCACATTTGACTAGGGGTAGAATTGCCTTCTCATTAAAGAATCCAGATTGATATCAGAGAATCCTTGAATTTATTGCGACAAGGTCGTTTTTGACAGTATTGGGGCAGTCAAGGTTATGCGTTTTGTGGGTGGTAAACCTCCCTATATCAACTAGATTTTGCAGTAGCGCATCTAGAATTTGTAAAAGAGGGTGAGGTTAGACCCTTCTATATCAAATACTCTCCATCCTTCTTTTGGATTTCCATAGATTTACCCCTCACGTGTCTATCTCCCTTCTTCAATGTTCACTCCAAACAAGACCGTACTTTCACCCGGTTTTAGTTGCATTTTGCGAGGGTTTCAAAGCGAGAAAGTAGCAGCAAGCTAAAGGGCAGAGTCAGTCGTCTACGGCGAGTACAGCCGCGTATAAATTTTCCGTGTGGGCGCCATCACACGCAAAGGTGATATTAAATTTATTAACGTGGCAAACCCTAAAAAAAACAGGCATTGCTACTTTGCTTTGAAGAGAGATATAAACATACCAAAGTTTCAAGTGGGTTAAAAATCAATATGCGTCCTTTAGTGCTTTAAGGTTAATGCACCGAGTGCATTAATTTCATTGTTTTGCAGCTTTTAATTCTAGTTGGTTAAGGAAAAGAGATAAAATAATTAATAAATAAAGATGGATGTAAACAGGAGAAGTTTATGAATATGAGTCAATAAATAATTGCAGTTTAGTAGTCTTTAATTAACAGATGCATTTTAAATGTTTTCAATTGCCGTTTTATTTGCGCTCACAAAATGATTAGAAATAAATGTTTTTTTAGTGTTTTATACTCTGTTCAGTTGGTTTTAAATATGAATTTTTAGTGCTTTACTCTCAAAAATAATTCTGCATGCTTTTCCACAAGTTTAAAGTAGTTGCTTATTTGTTTATCTACTGCCAAGCTCATTGTTACATCTTTCTGCTCAAATTGCATTAGCTTGAAAGCTTTATAATTTTATTAGACGTACTTTAAAGCAACAATAAAACACACTTTATCACCACACATTCTCTGCTTAAAACTGCCTCTTTTTTTATATTACACTTTTATCTGCATAATCATTTTTACTCTCTCTCTCTCTCTCTCTCTCTAGATCTAATTAACCTCCATCTATACACAGCCTGGCTTCCTTAAAACACACAGTAAATTAGTGCAAAACACCCTAAAACTTGAATTCCCAAAGTGTTGATCATGCCCTAATTGACTCCGCACTGGTTCGAAGCTATTGTGGGCATCTGCCTCATGAAGAAAGTACAGCATTCCTTGCAAGTTTGCCCGCTAGGAAGTTAGCGCTAGACTTGTCTGCTTGTTCACTTAGCAGAGCACATAAATTCGCTGCAGGCGCATCTTGCGTGAATGAATTATTCTCGAAATTATCATCTCGAGTGGTGCGTTGTGGTCCTTCTGACTCTACTCCAAAAATAAACTATTCCAAAAAAAGAAGAAGAGACCAAGGAAATAAAGTTAACGTGTGGAAAAGTACTAAATATTGCAAATCTATATAAATTTATTTTAAGTGCGTTTTGAATGCATAAATGAATGATTTATTGCGACATTATCTTGATTAATTTTGGTAGATTGCATATTTATAGTTTGAGCTTCTGTTCTTCTGTTTCTTGTTCATGTGCTTTGTTTCTTTGTCTTCCTGTACACTCCTGGCGTTTGAAACAGGGTTACAAATAAAGCAGAATAAAAAAATAGGAATAGAAGTGAGCACTATTAGAAATTTTATTACATACCATGTTGTGAGTAATTTACACATTAATTACGTGTTTATTATCAGGGTTTACGCCCAAGGCGTAGCCACTATTTGATAATTTATGACTTGAATTAATTTACATAAAATCGTTCCTGTTAGTCCTCTGCAACTAATCTAGAGTAAAAAAATAATCAATTAAAATTTAGAATTTTGTAGGTTATTGTGCGTTTATGATAGAAAATGAGGAACAATAAGGAAAAGAAATTTCTAGAATGATGGGAGATTGCGCAAGGTTAAATTTGTTCCTAGACTGAGCATATTATATTTTGTTAAAAGGGTATTATTTAAAGGTATTAATATCAATATCATGCTCGCATGTGGGCTATAGCGTAGTTACCATAAGCGATTATTTTTTTTATAACTTGGTTCTAAGTTCTATGTTTTGAAAATTCTATACAATTTCAACCTATTTTCTTATTTTCTCTTTTTTCTTATCTTTTTGTTATAAAATAGAGTTATTAACTGTTGTAAACAAGCATGGTTTGAAGTAGATACTCTCGAGTTTGAGTAGGATAAGATTTATACCACCCAAAAAGAGCGTAAAACTTAATAATTTCCATGCGAACCGCTCGATTTACCTTTATCTATGCCATTCACATCCACATCAAAGACAGCTAGGCTTCACATTGTTGGCTTCGTGTGCTCGGAAGCAATATACGTTTGGTTTGTTTTGGGAAAATCGTCTGCATGATTTTCCCTGCTTATTTTAGACAGAGGCATTGTTAATATTTTGGGTATAGGTGAATATTACCATATATTATAGTTAGAGTGGACCTACATCTAGGAATGAGGAAATAAGACAAATGTAATTATATTTTGTCCATTCAAGCATAAGACAATAAAAAGACTTTCTTAAACATCTGAAACATTAAGCCATTAAAAGCACCTTTAAGTTGGAATTCAAATATTTTCAAAGTGTTTTCTAATGACATCAACATTTTAAAACGCATTTTAAACCAGTTTGTCCTTGCTTCCGCAGTACGTGCTATAAAAATGTCACCTTCCCAAATACATCTCTTTTTGCAGGAGCAATTTTGCTTCCTGTTGGCGTGAGTGACTCACATGAAAGTGACGCTAAGAAAATGGCAACACTCGCGCAACTTTTATGATGTCTCTGGCGTATTATTCTGCATTATATGCAGCTCCAAACAAGGAAAACGACGCCGCACAAGAAAATTAAACCACTTACATGTGCTGTATTTTCACAAAACACCTCTCTATTTCTTGAAATCTGCCAAGAAATAAAATCTACTATTAAGAAGAAGAGTTTAAAAGGTGTTATGATGAATTAGATTTAAGATTCCAAAACATCCTGTGTTGTAATGTGTATACGTTGTCTTGGAATTCCATTTCTCAGCCTATTGCCATCGAAGAGTTATCTAGTGTTTAGAAATAGTTTGCAACTGTGCCTAAGTATATTTCATGTTGAAAACAACCAAGAATATTTTTTCGATAAATTCGTTCATCTTTCATCGTACATCTTATGCACTATTTATGCATAATTTTGAAAAACTGAATATTAGCAATATGCAATCATTTCTATTGTTCGGTGTATTGTGTGAGATCGTTAAAACTTTGATTGGATGTCGCACTATTTACACGCAATCAGCAAATGCACTTTGAAAACTCGAAAATGGAATATGTGTGATACCCAAGTGAATGTCACACATCTACATTCAGTTCGGATTCGTATTATCTGCAGCTTTAATGCAATCGCATCGATTGCTGCGACAGGATCAGGCGAAAACAAGTTTAATTAAAACTACGCCGACATAGGGTCCAAAAAAGACAGAACAAGTGGATTAAATAAAACCCTATTATATTATAAAACCTTATTTGCTTCCAATCAAAGAATACTTTCTTTTAGAGTTAATTATAATTTCTAAATTACGTGTGATGATCATAGCAAACTTTTGAAATACCTGATTCACTTGTAACGAAACCCAATCCCGTCTCTCTCGCTTTATCAATTAAGAAATGAAATTAAAATTTTCCTCTTAGATGTAAAAAGCTTTCCTGCTTGTTCCTTTGTTAATTTTCTCGTTTTTGTCTTCATTTTGCCGTGGTAATATTTAACGTTTGCGAGATTTTCGCATTGCCTGCTTTGTTTGTTTTCCTCTCCAAGTCTGTGGAGGGTAATGTTGCGAGCTTGTTCGCATCATGCTGAGAAGTTGAAAAGCTAAGAAATGTCATTCAAGGTGCTTTAGAAAACTTGAAATATATGCAATTAGCTAAATAAACCTCGTAATTTTAATCATTCTTAATTACTCGAATAAAAATATTTTGAAATATAAATCAATCAGTATGATTGGGTATGGTTAAACGTTGCAGATAATCACGTTTTAATAGAACGCTCGTGATGTTTGCACTTTTATACTGTATTTTAATCTCTACGTAATTCCATTGCATCTATTGTATTGCTTCTCAAAATCCGATTTTTAGTTATTCTATCACGTTTGTGTTTGAGTTAATCCCTGCAAATTACTCGCCGGTTAATTTCTGTCTGTCTGTCTGTTCAAACGAGACAGTTTTTTGTCCTTTTGGAGGATTGACCTCTCTGTGCGTCAGTTTAAAGAGTATGCAAGTGCTGAGTATGCAAACGCTATTTAAATTAGGCACATCAACATTGCAAATGGAATTAATTTCTTTAAATCCAATCTCAATTACGTAGCTTAGGTCATTATAAAAGACTCATCTGGAAAGCTATCCACGTTGCAAGAACCAAAGTGCATTCTGTCATGTAGCTTGAAGGCATATGTGGCAAGCAAACATAACCCATAGAAGTGGAAAATGGTGGGAATAGATGTAGCAGTGAAAGACCAAAAGAGAGAGTACTAAGGACAGGTAGGAGCCAGTAGGAGGTTTGTACGACGGTTGATCTCAATTACGCAGCCGGCAAATTGCAAGTTTTACGGCTTCATTTCGTGCGCTTTCGGCGCTTTTCCAACGCTTTTGCTTCCAGACCCAACAGAAGTGCAACTTATTTCCCCTCTTCTTATTTCAGCGGCGTAAGAAGAGAACCAGTCAATTCCCGAGACGATATCGTCTACCTTAGACCTGTGTACCTTATAGCATCAACCTTGTGCACCTTATTTTGCTTACTATTCACCCCTAGCTGTTTTTCCACTAGTTTGTTCGTAAAACCAGAGAGACTATCTAAAATGAGGCAAACATGTCTGGGAAATGAAAGAAACCTTATTAATTCAACATATAAAACATAAAAAATAGCCTACAAAGCGAACAAAACATGTTAAATTGAATTTCTAATTTATGAAAAACTATTAATAATAAATGACTTTTATTAAATATATTTTATTATCTACTATTGTCTTTCTTGTTTGATATAGACAATTTTCTTTTTTCCGTCTTAAAGATTACTGCCATAAAATGTTTTCAGTTTGCAGGGTTTGGCTTTCAAACATTTCTTTTTTGATTTTCTTGTTTTCACCTTAAGTTATTATGAAATAACGTTTTTGACACTTTATTTCAAAGACTTGATATGCTACCAAACAACAAACCTACCCGCTTCTTAAGTAAAAATTACCTGAATAAGAAAAATAAAAATTTACGAATTTATTGGTAAAACTGCATAAAAGTAAATACAGCTAGAATTTATATCATACTTCTGACAGCTCTCTTGGAGAATGAATAAATAAAATTTTACAATCCATAGCACAATTATAGTTATTCATATTCTTTCAAAGTAGAGAATACATTCAAAAATAATAAAAGAGAACATAATAAAATCTGGCGATTTCATTCTCAAAATATCTTATTGTGACTTGTTCAATGTTTTCAAATTAATTAATCCCTCTATCTTCATTTCTGTCTAACATAGTTTATGCCAGCAGTGGTTGTGTTTGTAATTGTTTAATCACAACGTAGCTTTCAAGTTGGTATCTAATTAAATCTTTTAATTATTACGTGCTTTGCACTCCGCATTTGCAACCATGTAGAAATGTTTGCGAGTATAACGTGCGCTTGCTACGAACTTCTCCTCTTTTACATAAAACACTTCTTCCCTTCCTTTATATGCATTTTCATTTGTCTCAACTTTTCTTGTGCATTGTTAATAACAAAAAATAATTACATCTTTAAGATAATTCCAACTGATAAATATGTGAGTAATTGCACCACAAATTCACAAACAATTGTTTGCTTTTGTGCACGCAAAATTGTTTGAATGGCGGAAATTATATGATACTAGACTTTGTTGTCCGGTTGCTTTGTTGCATCCTGTGAGGTAAAAGCAATGTAAGCGTGGAAAACAACGCTTTAATTTCACGATTCTCTTTCTCTAAGAGCTTAAATGGTTAAGAAAGCCTTTAATACTTAAGCTTGCATTAAAAAACAGCAGGAAAGTAACAGATTATAGAGTTAAAAATAAATGTATTATACCAATTACAATTGAATTTGTGCAAAAGTTAAAGTCTCTGGATTGTAGGTATAAATAGAATCTTTAATTGGTTCCACGTCTTTGTAGGTTAATCTGGCAGTGTACTCCATATTCTCGAATTTAGTAGAGTAGATTATTCTTTGAACGAGTCCATCAGGATGATAGATGTAGTAAACGCCTGCCTCTTCTTTTTCTTGAACTTGTTGTTCATCGTGTTCTTTTGGTTTTTGTTGGGCATGATTCAATTCCTCTTGTCTAAGTTGGTTCTTTTCAACATCCTTGGTAGTTGTGAACAGTTCAGTGGTGCTGACATCTGTTTCCGTGGTGGTTTCTTCGGTGGCCACTTCTGGTGGACCGTAAACAGTACCAGACCGTATATTTTGCTGTTGTTGAAGTTGCAAGGTTCTGCTGGGTAAACGAAGTTGTTCGCCCTGAGGACGATATCCTGAAGGTGGATATGGTGCTTCCACTTTGTCCAGTCGAGAGAATCTGGAATTGTAAGGTGTTGCATTCACAACAAGAGCAGCAATTGCTAGAAGAACTGAGAGAGTAGTAACTAAACCCATGTTGATTTTTATCAATTGATTCAATGAATAGTGTTGTCTTTATATATATTTTCAATTCAAGGTTTTTTCCATTCAGGGTTTGTATTGAACTAGGGAGGAATGAATGACAGGGTCATTGAAAAACAACTAAATCATCTGATCCATTACTCAACATTTGTGTGTGCTAGGACGTGACCTATTGTGCCGTAAAAAATGGCGTAAATAAACAATAAAACAATCACAGCGACTGGAATATTAATCAATGTTTTGTCTATGGTTTATATATGGACAAACGGCATATTTATATGTATGATATTCATTGACAAAACGTGCTTTGACTCTCTGATTAAAAATATTTTAGCCAAAAGACTGCACATGTTTTCTAGTTGGGTCATGGCTTAAAATCTGCATCAATTGCATAATATCAATACCATGCAACAAATCCGTATAAAAACCATCACAGAAAATAAGAAAGGCATCAGTCTTCTACAAACAACAATCAATTCACTTCATTATCTATAATAGCTCTGATTCAATTCACCAATCTACCAATTGAGAAAATGCAATTATCACTTGTGTGCTTCGCTCTTGCTGCGGTCGTAATTGGCAGTGCAACATCTTTATCTGTTCCAATCCTCTCTTTGCTCACGGATATCCCAGCAAGGTATCGTCCAACTGGGCAGCTGTACAGATTGCCACTTCGAGAGAAACCAAGTCAACCTGGATTGTTCTATGGTATTCCCCAACAAGTTGCGGAAGTGACAGAACAAACCACAGAAGTGACAACTGAGTTACCTACCACAACCGAGACTGTTACTACAACTGAGAGAGAGTTAAAAAAAGAACATTTTGAAAAAGAAGGAGAAGAAGTGGAAAAGTTTGACCAACAAGGAATCTATTATATTTACCATCCAGATGGTTTGCTCCAAAAGGTCACTTATGGTACCAGAGTTGAAGACATGGGTTACACAGCAAAGTTAACTTACAAAGATGTAGAACCCATCAAAGAACCTATTTTTACTTATGATCCAAAGACGTTGGCTTTTAGCAAGTTGGCCTACTAAAGATGAAATTGCTGACCACTGACGATCTGTATTTATCCATTTATTTATTGTAATAATTTCTTTCAAATAGAATCTTTTCAAACAGCAGTTCCTGCTTTTCATTAATCTAGAATTCACTTTTTAATACACTATGTTGGCCATTCCTTTGTTTATTGAATAAATACTACTTCTTGTGCACTTTGCAGGCGTGTCTACTGTTATCAACAGTTTATTCACCTTTTTCCCTACGTCGCACAAGTTACGACTCCTGCCGCGGTCCTATTACTGCGTCTGCACCACCCTCGGACATGCAAAAAGCCTGCACCCTTCGTGCAATACGAACACAACTTGTAGGTTTTATAGCCGCCACCGTCGCACCACAAGTTTCCATAGAAGGTAAAAGATGTCGAAACTGATGCGCAATATGCAATATTCATGATATTTTTGTTAAAATGGAGAATGTTGAACAAAGGTTTTTGAAGATTTGTACCGCATATAAACAGCAACTTGCTGCAATGTTGAAGTTGAGAAATACCACAATGTTCATAACTCAATAGAAGTGCGAAGGGGTGAACAGTCTAACGAGAGATTTCTTGCTAGTAATATTATGAAGCTAGAACTTATTTGGTAGCAGTGCTGAACTTGGGATCAACTAATGAGGTTTTGTCTAACAAGTGTGAAAAACTAAGACTGAGTGGCGTTGAGATATTAAGGACAAGTTTTAGGTAAATATTTGATTACTACTCCCATAGAAGTTTACTGGAAACTAGGAAAACAGGGAAAAATAAGTGAACAATAGATTCTTTTCATTCAAAAACAAAATCATGTTTTATTTCGAAATATTTTATTATATTTTACATTTAAATTTTTTAAATGAAATACATATTTTTCAAATATTTAAACTGGTACTGATATAATTTATGAATACATTTTTTCTCTAAGAACTCACTTGGATGGTAGATATAAAGATATATCTCATCAGGTTGCTTATTTTTTGATGGATTTTGATCAGGAAATTTATAAATATAATTATCTTTAGTTGAATTGCTAGGTAGCAAAGCAACATCTGGATTGTAGTCAAAATCAATATTATTTTCTAATGTTGTATTGTTTACAGTTTCTTCTAGTTCTTCTTCAATGCCTATGTTGAGAGTAAAATCACCAAAAAAGTCTCTTAATGATTTTTCTTGTTTCTATTCTTTGATTTTTTTATTTGCAAATATTGTTAGAAGTTTAGTTCTTTCAAATTCTTTCAAATAGTTAATTTTGTAGTTAATTTTGGATATCTTTCCATTGATGTTTTTGTAATTAATGAAACTAATAATTCTGTAATTTCTTCTTTTACCAATTTTTTTAATTTTTGAGTAATAATAAAGATAGATGAATTTACTTCAAATTAAAGTGACGATTTTTCTTCGAATTTTTTAATTTGGAGCTTTTTGAAGATTCATTTAAACTATATTCGTTCTAAGTGGTAGTTAAATCAGCATATTCTTTTCTTGACGTTGTGAGAGTTGATGTTGATGATTCTACGGTTTCTTGTTTATCTAATTTTGCTAGTTTTTCAAAAAAAATTGTGATTAGATGATTGAATATTAATTTAGAGTATTTGTATTCTGGTTATTTTAACTCCTTTTTGATTCCAATTAGAATTCTGCTTTTCAAATCCCATCTCAGAAACAAACTAAAACTATTTCAAATAAAACAGACATTTTATCTATTCTAATCACAACTTTTCAGCTTTTTAAACCCCAAATATCAATTAAATTGATAAAAGTTCAAAACAAAATCTTTTTCAATTTCAGTTCCACAGATTACGTAAACTATCCTATAAGAGTTAATCAATAGAACTGTAACTACTGAATGGCCAGCAATATTTCATGTCAGTTCATATACCACGATAATATCAAAATCGACATTTTCAATAAACAGCATCGGCTCTGTTCCTAACACGTGTTTGTTTGACACTACATTAGGTCCTTCAAGGACCACACGTTCTCTAAACTCTTCTATATTGGAACAACACTTTTATTTTCATTCATAAATTAAAATTAATATTTTACTACAAAAATTCTAACTGTATTATTATATAACAACTGTAAGTATTTTATAGTAGGGTATTTTCTAATGCAATGTCATATTTAGATCACGTAGTTATTGGTCCTTCGTTCAACACCCAATTTAGACATTGCACTCGATAGCCAGTAACAACAACATGTCAATATCATAGTTAAGTTAAATCACTATTATACATACTACAATGCACGTCATCCTGCTTGAGATTTCCTAAATTGACTGGGAGCAATTCCAGGAGGATGCACCAACTGTACCCTTGCTACTGTAATTAAGCTACGTGCTTTAAGGCAAGACAATCAATTTGAATGTAATTGCTTTATATAATGTTATATAATGTTCATGGGAGGTGATTATTAGTCAATTTAAATTTAACGCTTTTTTGAATCTTTTCTAATGTTATGATTTACTAGGATCTGACCCAAGTGATCCCTGGCTCGTTTAATTCATGGGTCAGCAACTTTTCCACAAAACCTGCCAGAATTACATCTCACTGACACTCCTGTCCTTCCCACTGGCTGTACAAATCACGTCCGAGAATAGTTAAATATGATTATACATTCACTAAAAGCATCACAACCTGCCAAAACCTTTATCAAGTGACGGGGATAATTATTCCATTGTCTTTCTGCATGCTTGCATCCACAAACAGTGACTAAATTTTCAATTTAATTTAGTTTATTTTACTACAGTTTAACTTTTGCAAAGAAAACTGTTTTTTACTTGAAATAATTATTGGAACTTAGATGATTTCCAGCAGAAATTACATCAGAATAAATCAGTTTCCTGAACTATTCAATAACTATCTGTGCATTAGTTCAATGCACAACTAAGGTAATAATCGCCCATTGTAATCAGAATTTATACCGGTTACAATTAGACATAGTTTGTCCCCGTCCTAAGAAGAGTTGATTATTTGTTCGTTTATTTCTACGTACAGCAATACAAAAGCGAACAAAGGCTTCTATTACAATACCGTAGAATTCCAATACTCTAAAGAAATAAAATAGACGCTGCTAGTCAAGCAGGTGCCTATGAATATTAAACATTCGACCCGATGTAAAAGTTGGATAACTGTTGCAATGGAAAATTTCGCTTGATCGAGTTTGAATCTTTTTTTCATTACTTATTACGGTCCAAAGAATAAACTCCAGTGAGACTCAAGATTTTCTGCTGCACAAATGAAAATTGATTTATAAATTTATAACTTAAAGAATGATAAACTTTTGCGTGAAAAATTCAATATAAATTTACAACTTGTCGAGGCATGAAATATTCCCATTATTTCCTCCTACATTGTCCTAACACAGCTAACCGTATTAAAATATGCTAATATTATAGATTTACCATTTGCAAGTACTTTCTAAGTCGTTGCGAGCAATTTCCTCTCCTGCAGGATGTGCGGACAGATGTGACAGTCACTTGTTTAGCGTTTAGCATTTTCTCCACCGCTCGCATCAAGATAAGATAAAAATGAAGATTTTCTGCATCATGTAGAATGTGAAGAAAATTGGAAACAGTAGAGAGAATATATTGACATCATTATTATGCATTCGTATTCTTGTTTTCTCTGAGATATTCTCATTTTTTTCGGTTTAGTTGGGTTTACTAGGGTCTGCTGGTGAATTGTCTATGCTTATTCCGATTTGTTTCGTTTCACAATAAACGAATTTTCCACGCGGAATTTTTTACACCATTCACTGCTATACTGAGCGATTGCACCGATTGAACACTGAATGGAATTCAAACCAAAAAAGACAAAACAAAAATAGTCCAGAAAAATCTCATTTGTCCGTTTCTTTGTAAATCAACTAAAAGAGATTTTAATTCAATAAATTATTTGCAGGTATGAATAGCAGCATCAGCAGCCAGGAAAAGAATGCGTGATTCATCCAAGGCGATATGTGGCGGCCCACCGCATCCGCCGGCGGCGTTGGCGGCGATCTGAGACGGTTACAAACCTTGGTTGTTGTTTTACTCGCGGTTCAGGTATCTGCAATCAATGCTGGTAAGTTAGCTACAGTTCAAAACTTTTACAATTGTCTTAAAACTTTTTCGGCCCTGTCACAAAATGAAATAAATTGAAAGAAAAAAGGAAATTGTTATCAAGGAATATTTTGAATATTCAGGAAGTTTTGTCAAGAATCTTTTGATAAGTGCAACGCATAGTGATGAATGTAGAAAGTTTTTCATGGAAAAACGTTATCAGATGGACTTGTAACGAAAGCAGTTTGACGTCGTTAAAGAATAACTATTGTAGAGTAAAGGTATAATAGATCCTGGGCTTGTATTAAATCAAGTTACGTGAAGATAACTTGAAACTTGATGAAAAAGTGAGCTAACGTTTGACTGCTTGTCAGAAAAAAAATCAATACTTGTTTTTAGAATAAGAACTAAATTAAATTTGTATTCTTAATCTTGAGAAAAGTATTTGAACTTTAAAATGTTAAGACACAGTCTACACAATGCAAGCTTAATCTGGTACTTGTTCCGTTCCTCATTTTCTTCTCTTGATCCTTTTTACCCCTTGTGTTTGTTTTATTTGTTGATGCTTTACTGTATTCTAGAATAATTATAATTATTGCCATTGTGTGCTTGTGCCTTTTGTCTGCTAAATTACATTTTTAACGAATGCTTCTTCAAAATAAAAGATTTCTTTTTTCTTTTGCTTGGTTATTTCCTGAAAGCTTTGAAAACGGTAGAAATTTACGACAAAAAGAAAAAAAGAAAAGATTTTAATTAGTTGAATGAGGTTCAGTCGATTTGTTGTGCTGTTTTAGGCGATAAAGTGAAATAAGGCAATAGTTTATTGTCTGGTTGTTAATTAACTGCCGCCGGTCGGCCGTAAACATGAGAATTGAGCGATAAATTAACACTGCAGGTAGTAAATACTGTAGGAATAGATATATTGAAAATTTTAGAGAAATTGGGTGAATAATATTCGCTAAAATGTAAATTATTTTGCATATATTACAAAACTTAGAATATCTTTGCAAAAACAGTAGCTTTATTTTCTTCTAACATTTCTCACCCTTTTTTTCTATCAGTTGTTTTATCTGTTTTGACAACAACAATACTTTTTTTCTTTTTTTTCTCCAAAATAAAACTGTTAAAAACTTTTTATGCAACAACATGTTTCTCAGTTTATCTCAATCTTTACAAAAAACACATTGCAAACAACTCCAAAAAAGGAAGAAACTTTACGTCGACACAATAAAAAAGAAAAAAAAATTCTAGAGATGTAAAACAAATCGAAAGTCACCATTAATTCACTTCTCACTTTACACAGTCTTTCTATAGTTTTGGTAATTTGATTTTACAACACAATACATTGTGCACTTTTCAAACAAACTTTTATAGTACTTCCAAACAAAGATTTCTACATTTTCATCTTGCAACTTCTTAAGAAAATATCTTATTTTTATTGTGGCTTCTTTACACCTACTTTTCAGTAATTGATGCTTTGGTAAGCTTCAATTAAATTTGAATACATAGCCATCAACATTGAACTTAAAACTTTTAACTGTTAAGCTTAAAATTGTAAAACTTTCATGAGGAATAAAACCTGATTAATGCGCCGTAATAAATTAACAAGTTTAGAAGGCAAAAGTCTCTAAAAACGCGCAAACTTCAACATAATGAAATTGTTCGTAGGGTGGAAAACGTAAATTTTTGTTTGGTTTTAAAAAATTACTACAGACTTACACCGAATTTCAATTAACCGCTTTGAGAACCAGGCATTTTAAATCATTTTAATGCTTGTTTACTTTAATGAGGGAACTGAGCTATCAAGGTGCAAGTAACAGTAAATCAATCTAAAGCAACTTAATGAGTAAACAATTGATGTATTTTTATCTATTTCAGATGGAAAGATACCTGGCATTAAAATTATTATGCCCCCAACCCACACGGCTCTCAGTGGTGACCTCCATATCCAGATCGTGGCCTCTTCATTCCCTCCTTTGTTGCTGCAACTGTCACGTCTTGAGGGGGAGAGTATTCAAGCATTAACCACATTTCCTGTTTTACCCGAGGCGAGAGCTCTTGCACTCAACACCACAATCGTCACCATTCCGTGCGGGTATTTCTCAAAAGGTGGACAGTATTATGTATTATTTAAGGTAACATCACACACACGCCTTCACTTTGTAAAAATTTTCATCTTATTCTGGTAATTCTCTTAGAAGCAAGGACCAGTAACACCTTCTTATACCTATGGAAATGTAACCTCTACAACTTCTTTTTCAACCACTTTGGAGAATTCCGCAGAAGAAGAAAACTTGGAAGGGGAGGATCAAAGTCAGAAAAATTATCACCGTCATCACCAAGACGATGAAATAGTCACACGTGCATTGGATGTCCGATGGCCCATGCCGCAGTTAGCACTGACCCCAGAACACGTTCAGACGTATCCAGAGCGACCAGTCATGGCCATTCTGGAGTTCCCGGAGGTCATCTGCCCGCCAATAGTAGACAGTCCCCCGACAGCTATCCCAGAGTTTTGGTTGGAGTTGCACTACTGTGGGCATTCGCTGTTGACATGTGATGCGAGTAATAATTATGGGGATAATCGGACCAATGTTCAGGTTAGGGTAAAAAGACAGAATATTTACAACCCTTAGAAAATTAACATTTTATAAAATCCTCTGCAACATTAAATAGTTTATTCTCTTCCTGCAAACCACCTCTCGTTCTCAGAGAAATGATGTAATTTTTTTTTTCATTTTTTAATGAAATTCTATTGAAGTAAAAAGGTGACTGAAATTCCACACAGCGTGATGAAATCCCAATGAGTTTCCGCTCATGGAAACTTGGGCTTACATCTAGACTTGTTATTAATACCAAGTTTGGCTTCTAAAGTTTTCAGTTGCTCAGTTTTCTTCATTTAATCTTCAATATCTTGAACGCATAATGTCAATTGTCAAAAGTAATGAACCTCCTAAAAACTTGAACACTTCCTGTCTAATCAATACCCTCTACAACTATTCTATCATAAATTAAACTGTAATACATCTACTTTCTCGCAGGTTCTGTTCTCAGAACAGGTGCGTGGTTTTCCAGGCCGTCGTGTGTTGACCCTTCGATGTGAACTGTTTGGTTTGGCTGGTCACTATGCATTTGTCCTTAGGCCAACTACTCCTACCCCAAGCATTCCACACACAGCTGCATATGTGAAAGTAATACTCTAATACAACTCCCATCTTTCAAAATATACCAATTTAATAACGCCTAATTTTTAGGCTGATTGGAGCGAACAGTTTGTCTTCAACGTCCACGCACGCAGCATTTTTCCTTGCGAGACACACACAGGAATTCCTGTTCTGTTTCAGTACCCATCGTGTATTTTATCCTCGGGAGATCGTGTAAGACTCTACGCACGGCTTAGAGACAACGTTGCTTCTTTAGCTCCGCCAACTAGTCTGGAGTATGTGGCAGAACAACGAGTGACACGTGGACAGCATAGTCTCTACTTTGATTGTGACCTCTTCAGTGAGCGATATGTAGAGTATTGTTTTGTTTATGTCAGCCAGGCAATTACTGGAGCTGTGGCAGATGTGAGGATGGATTGTGTTCCAACACTTCCTGTTACAGGTGAGGAAATTTTTTATGTTGATTTTGAAAGTTTCTTTGGGGAGTAAAAATGATGAACGTCACGTTTGTCACTTTCCGGAAACAGAGTTTTCTTAGAGTAAAGTATTTTGGAAGGGAAGTTTCTGTTGCATTTTTAAAAGAGAAAAAATATAAAAAGTAATATCTGTCATAAATCACAACAAATAAAAGACAATGTTAAAGTTATTTCGGTTGCAAGCTCTCTGTGAGCAGAAAAAGAAAATAAGAATCTCTTAATTTTTTTTGCATAAAGAATCAAATGAACGCATTAAAAATATAAAAATAGAATCAATACATAAATAACTGAACTTAATAGTAAAAATATTTTATTACACACCATTTCTAAACCATTTTAGCTATTTCAACAAAGAAAAACCTATAAGTTGTTAATGCACTACACAAATTGGGTGCAACGTATGCCGGAAATCATCATCATGAATATCGATAAAAATTTACGACTAACGTCTTCAGTTCCTTCATCTTTCTCTCTCTTTCTGTTTCACTTTTTATTGAATTCTTTGCACACCTGCACTTTCACGATAAGCAACACATTTTGTAATCATTCCTTTCTTCTATCACTTTCTAGAAAGGGGTAAAATAATGATAATCATGAAAAGACTTTTACACTTCATTATCTCCTAATGCGGCAAAACGAGAAACAAATTCAAATAAAAAACTTTAATTCTTTCAGAATCGGAGAGCGGCGGATGGGGTGATTGGAGTCCATGGACACCGTGTTCTAGCACCTGCATTGGGGGCACTAGAAACAGATACAGATTCTGTGATTCACCCCCACCTAGATATGGAGCAAAGTTTTGTAAAGTAAGTCATGATTATTTGACAACTTTGTATAACAAAGTAACTTGTATGACAAGTTTTGTATAATTTTTGTAGTTTTTACAAGGTTTTTGCGTTACTTGTTATTAGTAATTTTATAACATGGCGAAAAAAGAGTCTAAAGATGTCACCAAAGGTCCTGGATACTTTGAGGTTCTTACCTCGGTCGATAAAGCTTTCTACGAATTGGAAATGCAAGCTACTCAGGTAAAAATTGATCGTTTAAAAGACCTTCTTGCCAAAACCGCAACTGAAAATGAAGAACTAGTAGAATCAAATGCAAAGTATGAAGAAGCTCGCGCTGACAGAATTCAAGCTGTCAAGGCAATCCTCCAACAGAAAGATGAAGAGATCGAAGGACTTGAGGAACACCTTACAGAACTCAAAAATTTCCAAGCTAAAGAACGTATTGAATACAGCCAGCAACTCTTCGAACTTGAAACACAGATAAGCGAGAAACGTGAAGCTATTGTAGCCCAGATTAAAGAGGAACAAGGTCGTCTTAACTCCCTAGAAGAATTTAAGATTCAGAAAGATGAGTTACTTAAGCAATACAAACAACTTACTGATAATATGGAACAATTAGAGAATGAACACACGCGAGACATTTACCAGATTGAAAAGAAGTTTCTGATATCCAAAGATCATTTAAAGAGAGAAATGACTGAGAGACTAGTTCAACTGTCAATGGAATTCCAGGATGTTACAGATTCCAGAGTTGCGGTAACCACACAAAGAACTATCAGAGAAAATAATGCTATAAATAATGACTTGAATATGCTACTAGCAACGGAGGATTTGTTGCAGAGTGATAATTATGATTTTAAGGAACGAGCTGTTTTCTTTAAAAAGTCCATGCAATATTTTGAGAAAGCTACAAATCTAGATGCTTTTAAATGCATCACACAAAAACAAATAATTCAAGATGTTACAACTGAACACGCTAAAATCTCAGAAAAGTTACACACTTACGATGGAATTGAAGATGATGTTAACAAGAACCAGAGTATTGTTGGAGACCTCGAACATACCTTAGAAATTAAAAAGCAAGAAGTAAAAATTCTTGAACAAAATCTTCAAAACATCAAAGCTATTAATAAAACGTTAGAATTTAAACATCACCACCTTGAGCAATATACTAAATCTTTATTGCAAACCATTCTGCATATTGCTTCTAAAATTGAAGAGGAATGGATTAAACCCTACGAGTATTTTCAAAAACATGGCATGTTCTATGAAGATGATTGCGTATTGTCGACAGAAAAACAAGTTGAACTAAAAAAGTTTATTTTGAACGAGATTGATAGAGCTTTTAAGACTAAAATTCAAGGAACATCACTAAAATCAATGTCTTCATGTTCTGATGTTTACGCTCAAGGAGATCTGGAGACTACTCCACCTTTAGTTGAGCTAAGATCTGATTTTCCTGTAAAAAGGCATGTTGGAACTCAAGTCACCCAAGAAGAAATGCAGGAGAAGGTTGAGGTTGATTCCAATAAAACAGAGGTTGAAGAAGAAGTTGAAGAAGAAGAAGAAGCAGAACCCCCGTTGGAAGAAGTCTATAGTCAAGTTTTATTCTCTGCCTCGGAAAGTATGGAAGGTTCTTCTTCAGGCAATACTAGTTTCCATCAAATAAAAATTGATATTGATCGTGATGAAGATGTAGGTGATATTGGCGAATATGATACTGATGAAGATGTTATTCCAGCTATGGATGAAAGTGTATCTTCTTTAGGAAGCAAATACTCGAGTGTTACATCAATGACCAATAATACCACTGATGTTTAATAATTTTCTGTAAATTTAAATAAATTTAACGTGTTTTAAGATGTTTATAATTTTGTTCTTGCTTTGTGTTCTAGGGATCTTCAGTTGAAACGGAAAAATGTGGCACTGGTATAGGATCTAGCTGGGAATGTTTCTACACTAATGGAATATCGGCCAATGACATCGCTGCAGAAATACCCGAAGTGCAAGCTGAAGTAGGACCTTATTGTAGATGTGGGTGTGTTGTTCATTTAGGACATGCCAAGCCCAGAAGATTACTAGCTACATCATCACAAAGTTGTCCGGGGAGAACATTCTGGTTAATTCAGGTAATACTTCTCTAAATTTATCAAAAGAAAAAACAATTTTAATATTTAATAATATCTTTACAGGCTGATGATGATTTTATCATCCAATTTAAAGTAGAACAGTTTCATCTACCTTGTGGTACACAATGGCTTAAAATTCGTGATGGACGTGCACTATCCTCAACTCTTCTGGTAGATCTCACAGGTGAACCTGAAACTACCCCGAGTATAGTCAACTCTACAGGTCCCAACATTCTTCTAGAATTCTTCACTGACGAAGTGTCTACTAGTAACCAGTTTTGTGGAGGTGGTTTTCTTGCTCATGCTGAGCAGTTGAGACCCATTAGAAATCTATCAATGGTTGCACCGGTAGCACAAGGAATTGGATTACCAGTTGCTGCTTTAAAACTGACTGCTGTACATATTGCAGCAATCTTTTTCTTAAGTGGGTTAATGATTGCTACCGCGCTGTTGGGAGCACAATATGCGTTTAGGTATAGGAAGTATCATATTGCACAGGGTGAAGATCAGGATTCCTTTGCTGATTTATCAGGTAATTATAATTATTAAATAAGAAAGAATATGATTTTATTGAAATAAAACTGATGTTTCAGCATCTAATACTAGTTTACCTTTGACTGAAGCTCATAGAGTTTCGTCAAGTGCCACTTTACTCTCCGAGGTCATTTCCTTAACCAGGCTAAGACCTTCAATCAATAAAATTCGGCATAAACACAGCAGACTAAGAGAATCTGTTGATTGTTCTAAAGACTACGAAGAAAATGAAATTGCTCTGGCGTGAGTTAATACTCTTTCTATCTGTGCAACTTTTTCCACCCATTTTTGTTTCTTTAGTGAAGAAGAAACTCTAAGTGTTAGCAGTACTATGACCCTAACCCAAGCTAAAGACTCCAAACAACAAGCTACCAGTTTTAGTGATATTCCCGATGAAGAGACCACCTGCAGTTTGCCTAGTTCTCCACAGTCTTACAATGAAGGCACCTTGAGAAGATCATCCACCGTAGTCAGCTCTGAAAAAGATTGCAGCACTGAAAAAGGAAGTGGGGAAGGTTGGAAACTGGATCCAGAAGTTTATAGGAGAAGATTGAGTCACACAAGTACCATTACCTTGACCAATGTGAGCAATTATAGCATTGCTACGCTGTTTGAAAGAGTTGGACCAAAGATCAATGGGTTGCAGCGTTCCAAAAGCTACTCAAAAGCAATTGTGGTATAAAAAGTGGGCAACATAGGGTCATTGCCTAATAAACTAAAGTTTATTATGATAATGCACCTACTGACCTTGTAAAGCAAAATAACGCTTTTGGAACGAGTTGAACCCTGTTTAAAAACCATTTATGTAGAAATCAAAGTAGATAGATATCTCTTCAATTATTAATTTGACACTAAGTTTTATGTTAAAATGTTTTAGGGTTCTTATTCACCGGCTAATAGTATAATCAGCCGTGCTACCATCCGAACCACCAATCCAAAGGAATCAAAGGAAAAACGTAACCGAGAAAAACTTCTAGCTGGACCTGGTTCCGACTTTTCCTTATGTGTAGGAGGTGAAGAGCTTGAGATGGACTATTATGACTACAACGTAGTTAACGCTGGAGCTGCACCTGGCTCTTATCTAGGAATGGACCCGGCTTTCTTAGTGTGGATACCTCCTCTAGAAGAAGGTGAACTGGTTTTAGATAAAAACCAGCTTCGGGAATTTATAGATCCCGACAGTAATAAAGAATCACCCGAAGAAGAACATCTTGTATCTAAGAGAATAAGGACTTTAAGTGATGCACAAAGCAAAGATCCTCCTAACTCTCCACTGGTAAACAAGAAACATAAAAAAATCCATCCTTTAGTAATTGTGAATAATAAAATCTCCTGCGAGAGTCTAAATATGAAAGGATCTGAAGACAACGTGCATCAGAAGATAGTGTCCATTCAAATGCAGGAATTTGCCGCAAAAAGAATTCTTGGATCTCCAGTAAGAATCCATAAAGAAAAAGATATTATTTTAGAGAAAACTAAGGTTGAACCCAAATTACAAGAGAATGTTGATAATCTAGATGAGATTAAGTTTGCTGATGACGAAGAGGATGATGAGATTGTTGGGATTCTGAATGAGAAGCAGACTGTTGAAGAGTGCAATAATTCATATCATGAAACAATCTCAAGTTGATCATATAATCAAACACGTGCGGCATTATTGTAAGTGATTATAAGATGAGTGAATGCTTTCTAGATGCTTAAGTTGATTTACTGCATTTACTCGTTTTACGGTTTTTCCAATTGAATATTAAGCACTTCAGAAATTGATATCTAGTCATTAATAACTTATGAGGATGAATGTAAAAAATGTACATTATTGGGTTATTTTAATAAAACACTCAACAACAATTTATACTGAGATGGTTACAAGTGAGTAGTAAAGTGATAAATGCGGGGTTTGCTTCTTACTAGAAGTTGATTGAGTAATTGCGACAATTGTGGTCAGCGGTCGACGTAACGCTGCATAAGCACTTGATTACAATGTTGCAGCATTTGATTTGAAAAGAACGTGGTTAGTGATATAATAAAAATTATTTAGCAAAAAGCAGAAAATGTAATTCTCAAATGGTGTTGTTTTTTTTTTTTTTATAAATTTCGGATTAAATCGTGTCATTTAAGACTGTTTTGCTTTCGTGGCATGAATTGAAAGATATTATTGCATTTAATGGTTTACGTTTGACCCTCGAATTAATTCACAATCTCTTAGCGCATCTGCTTCGCGCATGCAAATTACGCATTCACTGGCAAATTGACAAATTGTTATGTTCCTCACCAACTCGCCAATATCATCTCTAATCTAATTATATTCTAAAACATTACTCGTCTACCCATCTATTTGTTATATTTCGTTTTCATGCTCTTCATTTCTATTATTGATTTATGTTCTTAATGCCTTAAATTATGTCCACCTGGTACAAATTATATATTATTATAATCGAATTATAATGATTGGTCTGCGCTTCTGCCATAATAACAAAATTCCACTGGAATTTTGCCTTTGAAACCAAGCATTGCGATATTATAATTACAGTTTTTATCATGCCAGTATGATATAAATTCTTCATTGACT
>JAODIE010017460.1:71070-114637 GCA_027575565.1 Diploeciton nevermanni
ACATGTCCGTAAAAATCAGACTTAATAATGTCGATTGTTTATTTATATAACTTGTGTAAGAACGAGTATTGGCAGCAATTGGTTGAAGTGTTTAGATGTGATTTACAAATTGTTTGCTATGTTTCTACATTTTAAGTTATTATTTTAGTGCATTATATGCAGCAAATAAGTATCATAGTATTATAAATTTATCAAAAATTATTCTTAAAGTACCTTACCACTTTAAAAATTCCAAGACACTCTGCAAAACGATACAGAATCATCATGATCTACAACAAACTTTCCAAAAACATCAAACTTGTCTTCAATTTGATCAATTATTCCACCAAATTGTTTATACATTGTTTGAACCATCATTTTACAATAAACATAATAACAAAACCTCCAGGACATTCTACGCTTGCTATATTAACTCGAGACAAGATAACAATTGAGCTAGTATCACGCCAACAGCAGTGTTGTTCACAACGCTCCATGAATTCTTTTCAACGTTCAAGTTCCATTTTGTTATAATACAAAACCATGGCTGGTGGTGCATCAAAAAATAAACATGACAATCTGGATTATGTTCTAATACAACTGGGTGATTTCGGACGCTATCAAATCATCATCTTCTGCTTGTTTTCATTGGCAGTGGTGTTGCACTCGATGATGCACGTTGCATTTGTTTTCACTTCAAAGAATCCAGGATATCGGTAAGTTAATTGTTTACAATAAATGTGGAAATAAACCTGGTTCAACTGCATTGGAAAATTTGCGATAGCAAGTTTGACGTCACAAAAAATAATTAAATAGTAAGTGAATAACAATAAACAATAATAATGCGAAAACAAAGTTTTTTTTAAAACAACGAATTTAAATTATTTATTGTATTACTGAAGTAAATTCCAATGTTGTCCTATATTTCTAAGTTATTTTTAATTTCACCCCATTTTTTAGATGTTTTATACCTCAATGCGAAAACACAACTTTATCTTCTTCATTCACTGCATTTAATCCGCCATGGTTAGCGAATGTGGTACCTTATTCGAATGGGAAGCCAGCTTCTTGCCTCCGCTTCCAATCGTTTGAACCAGTTGATATTGAGACGATGAAGTCAGATCATTGCATCTCGGGGCACTTCAATCGAGATGTTGTATTATCCTGTACTGATGGATATGTTTACGACACAGATAAAATATCCATCGTAAACGATGTAAGTCGAGATAAGATTTTTTCTATCATGACTATCAGGTCAATGCAATGAGGTGACAAAACCTTGACCAGCATTTGGCTCCTTCAAGGCAGTATTTCAATGTCAGCATGGATCCAATGAGTGAATATTAATTAGCGTGTGGTTTTAGTTTGATATTCACTGCAGTGATAATACCTGGATGTTGACCATGGTCGGAACTGTAAATAATATTGGGCAATTTGTTGGATTGCCATTAGGAGGTCTTATATCAGATAAGTAAGTTAAAAAAACATGAACACTTTCTAAAGAAATTCACAATTATTTATTACCAGTATTCTCAATTATTATTTACAATGCCTAAATTATATTGCAACAATTATCACAGAACCAAGATAATTATAGTATTAATTGACAATTGGATAAAAGTTTTTTTTTTTTTTTAGATTTGGAAGAAAAGTTACTTTAGCTTGGGGTTTGCTCCTTGGCGGTACTTCCGGAATAATTAGATCATTCTCGGTAAATTACGTAATGTTTCTTGTCTTTGAGTTTTTGGATGCTGCAACAAATGCTGGAACCTATGCATGTGCATTTATTTTAGGTAATAAATTCTTTACCAAATTCCAACCCCAAACTGAAATTTTTAATTCCTAGCTGTGGAACTAGTAGGCCCATCAAAACGTGTTCTCAGTGGAACAATAATCTCTAGCTGTTACGCTGTTGGCGAAGTGGGCGTCGGTTTTCTCGCCTGGTGGATTATCTCATGGCGTATCTTGATCCTCGCAGTTTATATTCCAGCAGTTCTCCTAATTTTTCTTCTTTGGTTCACACCTGAATCAGTCCGCTGGTTGCTCAGCCAAGGACGTATCGAAGAAGCTAAATCAATTCTTAGAAACGTCGCCTCATTCAACCACAAAACCATCAGTGAAGATACCTTAGACAAAGCGGTCCTTGGCGAAGAAGCAACAAGACGTGATCCTCTAATCAAACTCTTCAAATCAACACCCTTGTTACTTCGATTCATCAATTGCTGCTTCTGCTGGATCACCTGCGCGTTTCTCTTTTATGGTATCACCCTCAATTCAGTCTCCCTCACGGAAGGTAACAGTTATCTCGACTTTATCTTGACCTCCATAGTAGAAATCCCTGCTTATATAATCACATGCCTACTTGTGGATAGACTAGGACGACGTGTGACCCAGTGCTACTCATTTTTGATCACTGGTATATCATCGTTGATCTTTATCTTTGCGAATGATGAGAATTACTACCTGCAACTATTCGTTTATCTGTTTGGAAAATTTGGAGCTACTGCTGCGTTTACCATTATTTATATCATAACGAGCGAGGTGTTTCCAACGCCGATGAGGCATTCAATGATGGGTGTTTGTTCAATGGTGGGGAGAATTGGATCAATGGTATCTCCTCAAATGCCGCTGCTAGAACAGATTTGGAAACCGTTTCCTTTGTTATTGTTTGGAATCATGTCAACTATTGCTGGTTTCTTGTCGTTGTTGTTCCCTGAGACTTTGAGAACAAAGTTACCGGATACAATTGAAGAAGCTGAGAATATTGGAAAAAGGTGTAAAGAGAATATGGAAGAGTAGAATTAGATGTAGCTACGATGACTGTGATTATTATTTTATTTAAGTAAATCAATTTGTGTAAGATAAGAAATACGAATAAATTGTTATCCAATATTGGGGAAGAGATTAAGATGAATAGCAGAATATACAATCTGTTGACAATTCACGATTATTGAATTATACAACAAAAAAATTAACAAGAAAAAAACTTTGAACAGAGATGAGTTAATCAAGAAACTGTGCAAACGCTTTCAGAACTATTTTAAGTTAGGCACGGTGGTGAATTTTATTACCGGAAACTTCATTTAGATTTTAATATTAGATATAAATAAGCCGGACTGTTATCACCAACAAAACCATCTATTGGAGAACAACTAGTTGTAAGCACCAACCATGGCTAGTATATTCGTATGATTGTATTGCGCGATTGTTGTATACAAAATATAGTATTATTATTCAATTTGTGTTTAATTTTGCAAGCAACATAATACCGATAAGAAATGGAAAATATATGCAATTGATAAAAAATTAATAACTGCCTCTACTCATTTTGTAGTAATGTTCTGCAGCAAGTATGCCATCAAAACTCGAATAATCATGGAAGTTGAAGGGTATATTATCACGAACACAAGCGCCCGCCTAATTTATATTTCATTATTTTTGCTCAATTACTACAGCACTAAATTCTTTATATTTTGGAACCAATCTCATTAGTCCCTACAGAAGATTATATGATATTAAACATCTTAAAGCAATTTGAATTTTGTTCCACAAAAGTGAGTCTGCATTGTGGCGTCCTCTACAATTGTTCTAGAATATTCGTGAATGTGTTGCTTATTCCTCTAGCTGAGCTAGTCAACGATGGATCATCGATGGTTTTTGGCTTGCTGTCTTCTTCAGTATCTAATATTAAACACTGCATGACTACACTCAACAATATATAACATAAATTTAATTAAACATCAAATAAATATTCCATGTCATTTCCATAAGATGATGAGGAACCTCCAGCCCTTCTTGATAGCCTACAGCACTTCCACCAAAGTACAACCAAATATGGCAACAAAACAGATATAAATATATAATAATGATATGTCAAGGGAGGTGTTGATCCAAAAGGAGCAAACCAATATCCCCTTCTGTAGGCATCTCTTGTATGATGTGTTCCAAATGCAACAAACATAATAAGAGTTACCTTCTCCAGAGAACTATTATTAGTTGCATGAGCCCATCCTAATAAAATTACTGTTACTGATAAGGGAATTGTAGAAAGATGTAAAAACGGACGGCGATCTAACGATGTTGTATCCTAAAACACAAAACTATGTTATAGATAAATATGAAGCAATAGTCTGCAATATCTTAATACCTTCAAATGTATAGACCACGCTGCAAAGAAATGATCAAGATCAATCAATGAAGCAATTAGGAAGCATAGCAGAGGCTCTGCCAGTACATCAAATCCATTTGTGTACTTTATATTTAATGTAACAAGCAACCAAGCTAAGAATCCAATAAATGCATGGGTCAAATTATCTGCAAGTGCTTTGAATATTGGATTTGTAAGAATCACCAGAAAGTAATCCCCTAAGTGGGCAATAACAATTAATGTAAATATGCACAGTATTTGATAAAAGTACCACATTATTAGCCATTATGATATAAACGATAACATGGAATTATCAATAAAACAATTTGATATTTATATAATGAACATAACATGTGTACTGCTAACCAAAATCATTTTGTGTGTGAAGTTGCATATATGCAAGGAAAATCCAGAATTTTTTTAAAATGTTCATAGGGAATGTATCAAAAGTTTTCATGTTTTGTTCTTGTTACAACTCAATTTAAAATTGTATCTGAATTACAGAAATATTGTAGAGATGAATTAATTGTAAAATATTTGTGTTTTGCTGACACAATTATTTTGAAATGCATGCTCTGCAAATAAATGAAATATTAAACAAAAACAACTGTACTGGTATTATTGAGATATAGAAAAGATATAAAATGCACTTAATCAAGTAAATTACTGCTCAATAATACTTCTCTTACAATGAAAACAACTTGTTATCTATTTGGACTTGTAGTTACTGCGATAATGTGTGTGGCAAAATTACCCGAAGACTACAAAGGAGAAAGTTCGATTTGAATTTATTGACAAATTAACTTTAGTTTAAGAATAATTTAATTTTCAGTATACCACGAAAAATACCACCATGTTGGATGCAAATGCCATGGACCTCTTAGTTCTTATCAGGAAAAAGAGATCGAAAAAGATTCCATTTTTTGGATTGACCAAGCACAGAAAACTTTAAAGAAGAAAACTCATCAGGAATTAAATACAAGTATAATTAAATAATAAAAACTATTAAATATTAATTACTAAGTTAATAATAACTTCTAGATCAAGCAAAGAATGTTATCATGTTTTTGGGAGATGGATGTTCTTTTTCCACATGGTTTGCAACAAGAGTTTACATTGCACAATTATTAAACTTAACTGGAGGTGAAGACTACAAGCTGGCAGTTGAAGATTTTCCGTACACTGGTCTTTCAAAAACTTATTGTGTTGATTCGCAAGTCGCAGATTCAGCCTGCAGTGCAACAGCTTTCTTAGACGGAGTCAAAGGCAACATTGGTACCATTGGAGTAAATGCTCACGTGAAATATGAAGACTGCGAATCATCTACAGATCCAGCCACACACACAAAATCCTTGGCAAGATGGTTTCAGGAAGCAGGTAAGAAAACAGGCGTGATTTCAAACATGCGAATCACCCACGCAACGCCTGCGGGGACTTATGCCAATGTTGCCAGCCGAAACTGGGAGAACGATGCCTACATATTAAAACAAGACCAAGATCCTAGAAAATGTCCTGATATTGCTCGACAACTCATTGAAGGCGAGACTGGAGGAAACCTAAATGTGATACTTGGCGGTGGTTGGCGTAACTTTATCCCACATACTGAAACGGATCCAGCTGGGAAGAAAGGACAACGTGCTGATGGCAGGAATCTGATTGAGGAATGGAAAGAGTGCAAAGGTAGTTTAGGCACATATGTAAGCAACAGAGAAGACTTGTTATCCACACCAAAAACAGACTATTTATTAGGATTATTCTCGACTAGTCACATGAATTTTCACATTGACCATAAGGAAACGCAACCAACATTGAAGGAAATGGTACAGGCAGGAATTAAACAACTGAGTACAGAAAATACTGATGGTTACTTTCTGTTTGTCGAAGGAGGTTTGATAGATATTGGTCATCATGGTACCAAAGCGGTGAAAGTCCTTAGTGAAACAGCCGCTTTTAATGAAGCTATCCTGGCAGCTCTAGAAATGACTTCTATTAATGATACTTTGATTGTTGTCACCTCAGATCATTCACATGCAATGATTACTTCTGGATATGCAAAGAGAGGAAATGATATCTTTGGAATTGCTGGTGAAGGTGATGATGATGTTGCATTCACAACATTATCCTACTCTGGAGGTTCACATGGGTTTAAACAAGAACACGGAAAGCGGTATGATGTGAGTAATGATAACAGAGATGAGAAAAATTATAAGTTTCCTGCACTTGTTCCCATTGAAAGTTCAAATCATGCGGGTGAAGATGTAGGTATATTTGCGTTGGGGCCGTATGGACATTTATTCACAGGTGTTATGGAACAAAATGTGATTCCGCATTTGATAGCGTATGCTGCTTGCGTGGGCGATGGAATAAAATCCTGCGAAGAGGATAGTAATGGCCAGGAAGACCAGAGTAGCATACGAGAGAATATGCATTACAAGAATCCAAATAATTATGAGTATAGTTATCAACATGATTAAAAGTATTAAATTAGGAAGGACAGATACACACCAGATGCATGAGACTCATTACAGGCATAGCAATCATTGCTAATTAGATAATTTATTTCCAAAACTTTTTAAAATTTTTATTAATAATAGGAAACATTTGTAAATATGTTTAAAAATATTTTACGTATCCAATGTAAATTAATTTATATTTATATAATTTAACAATGTTTTTATATTAATATATTTATATTTTAAATCAAATTATTCGAAATGCTGCAACACAGACCAAACCACGCAACCACCATTTCAAATAACATGCCTAACCTTGTTCCAACATGCCCAAGCCGAGACTCAACATGGTTCAAGAAAAATCTCAGAATAAATTAACAGAATCTAAATCATGGAAAGAAACGAATAAAATCCGCAAAGCAGAACGTAAGAAATGGAAAGAAGAAGTTGCTATAAAGAAAGCAGAAAAGGCAAAGCTTTTAAAAGTTGCCAAAGCTCAACAAGCAGAACAATCCAAAATAGAAATATCATCTAAAGAACTCTCAACATTGAGTCTTGCTGTGCCTGGTTCTATCCTAGAAAACGCACAATCTGCAGAATTACGAACATATCTCGCTGGGCAAATTGCTAGGGCAGTCTGTATATTTCAAGTTGATGAGGTGATAGTTTATGATGACAAGAACTCTTCATCTGCTACAAGGAAAGGTACAATTGATGATGCACAAGGCACTAAGGTATCCAGACAATGCTGTATTCAACTTGGAAGAATACTTCAGTACTTGGAATGTCCCCAATATCTACGGAAAAACTTTTTTCCAATTCACAATGATTTAAAGTTTGCGGGAATATTGAATCCATTAGATGCTCCACATCATTTAAGGGAACAAAACAATTTTATGTTTAGGGAAGGAGTTGTCACTAATAAACCAGTAAGGAATGGACAAGGTTCTTTGATTTATGTAGGACTCAAGACTGATGCACATGTTGACAAGTTATTAACACCTGGTTTAAGATGTACTGTAAAGTTAGAGCCACAAGTGGAAGGTATGAAGAAGCTCAAAGGCAGTGTGGTGGCACCATCAAGACCTAGACTTGAAACTGGTATATACTGGGGGTATAATGTGAGAATAGCTAACTCATTGGCACAGGTTTTTAGCCAGAGTCCTTATAAAAATGGGTAGGTATCTAAACTACACAATTCACTAACTATACTGTTGAGTTTTTTGGTTGGATTTAGGTACGATCTTACAATTGGAACATCAGATAAAGGAGATTCAATAGACACCTTTGAAAGTCCAAGCTACAAACACGCTCTTGTTGTTTTCGGTGGCCTTGATGGCTTAGAATCTGCTTTAGAATGGGATGAAGTTCTTGATGCAGAAGATCCCTCTCTGCTTTTTGATAGTTACCTGAATACGGTGCCTCAACAAGGCTCCAGGACAATCCGCACTGAGGAAGCTATTCTCGTCACGATGGCAGCGTTGCGGTCACGGTTAAATCCAGCAGAGAAACCGGTAACTTTTGAGCATGCCGAAGAAATAGCGCGGAGTTCTATCCCTGCGTTTCCTCAAAAATTCACCCCTGAATCTTCCAATTCAGTAGATTTATCACGTTTCGATTGATCCGACGAAAGAGTGTTAATGACGAAATTATTAATTTTTGTTATGGCTGCTTAAGTATATATTGTATAAGTAATCATCTTAATAGGTAGTAATAAATTCGTTTAACAAGGACCAATAGAAGCGGTCGCCCAAATATTACGAGTAACATGTCGGCGTATTGCGCGTAAGTATTTCTTGTAAATCACGCAGAAGTCTTGGGTTCTCGTTCATTCCACTGACTGTTGCAAGACGAATATTTGCCGTATTTTCAGCAGCATACCAACACTGCGCATGTAGCGAGTTACATTAAAAACATGAGAAGTAACAATGTAACAAAAGTCAACAGTCTGAGCCCCATTCCAATTTGACCGCAAAATGAATGAATCTTACTAATTGGAATCGACTTCAATAACATAAATCAGCAGAATTTTAACACTACTTACTCCTAATTACGTTTAATTGTAAACGTTTACAATTTCCCCAACATTAACATGCAATCAAAGATAATAATGGCAACAAAATCTTTAATAACGATGCACGTTAATGTTTAACATGGGATACCCCGTATAATTAATGGCAAGTTGCAAGCCTTCTCCTCGCATTAATACTTCCTTAAAAACCATTTTTACTGCCGAAGAATATCAGTTGCGCGTATTGACTTGTTAAAGTTAGTAAAACACAATCACACCATCAGATTATTATTTTTTGCTTGTACTGTGTTTTGCTTGTTTAATCTAATATATGCACCATTTTCAAAATTATTCTTGGAACCAACTCAATTAGCCACTATATTTCTTCAGTTTATCCAATGTGATGTTGATAAACCTACCAAACCCTTGCTTGTGATTACATTGCTTTTGTTGCGCGTTTGTTTCTTAGATTGTTACAACTAGTTTCACGTGTTTTACACGCTGCATTTATGTATTGAACTCTCGACAGTCTCACGAAGGCTGGCGATTACTGAACGCTGATCCACAACGTTTATTATCGCGGTTCCACTGACGATCATATTGGCACCAGCCTGGACAAAAAGAAATGCAAAGAATTGTACAAGAAAATCATGCTATGACAACCTACATCAGCACAAGCTGCAATTGTGTTGAGTCCAACTCCACCATCAACTTCAATGTCTAAAAGAGGATAATTATGTCGCAGCCACTGAACCTTTGGCATCATGTCAGTCATGAATTTTTGTCCACCAAAACCAGGCTCAACAGTCATGATTAAAATCATGTCTGCTTGATCAATGAACTGTCTAACAGCATCAATCTCAGTGCCTGGTTTAAGTGCCAACCCAACTTTCATGCCAGCCTCTCGAACCTTTCTGCAAGTCTTGATTATTTCCTTCACAGGCTCAATATGGAATGTGTACTGGTCAACACCAGCATCTGCCATTGGTTCAATCCACTAGAAACCAACAATGAATACTTGTAATCAATCATATTAACAAGATAAATCCCATTAGACCCCCTACAGGTTTTAAACTGACCTGTTCAGGATTTTGTACCATCATGTGTGTCTCAAAGAAGGCATGCCTGATTTTCGAACGAAGGCACTTGACCACCGGTGCGCCGAAGGTAAGATTGGGGACAAAGTGTCCATCCATCACATCCAAGTGCAGGTAATCGGCCCCGTTGTCCAGCAGCCGTTGAGATTCCTTATGGAGTTGCGAAAGGTCGGAATTGAGGATCGAAGGACCGATCTTGCACTTGAGGCGGTCGTTCATGGCTCTGAGCCCGTGGACAGCGAACGCGACAATGCGGATGGGTGTTCCCTAAGTGCAAAAGCAAAAAGACGCTGGCTGGGGTTGTTTGCGGGGGTGGACACTTGTTGCACGCGGGAGGCTAGAGCAGGAAATGCTGGGTTAAGGGAGATGCGAGAAGGCGCGCGCTGGAGAAATGCGGTTGTACGCTGGTGCCACTGCTGGAAGCTCAATGAGAGGGCTCTGTTGCGGTCATTTTTTTGAACTAAACGATAAAAATTTGTAATTTTCACGAAACGAAGACTTTACTTAGTCTGTTTTAAGGGTATGGCATTGGGGCGCAAAGAAGTAGTTTTTTTTAAAAAAAAGAAATCAATAATAAAGCTTAAACATTTTTGATTAAAGTTTGTTCCCCTCATAAAATTGGCTTCTCCACGATTTTTCCATCAATACCTAATGTAGCATGCTTTAGTACAGATTATTTGTGAATGAAAATGTATCAAAGAATGCAACTAGTGATTATGCTGCAACATAAAATTATGAACCATCATTGTTGAGAAATGGTACCATTCAAACAAATAGACACCATACATAGAGCACTGAATGCTTTATTTCATCACTTTGATAGATTTACTCAATTAATACTCGATGATACAATGCGGTCGATGATGTAAAACGTGAATACATGTTAGAAGTACATCGTTTCAATGATATTTCAAAGATAGTCAAATAATAATTGTCGTGTAGTAAGAGTGATCTTCGCAACTAATTTGTAGAAGAATCCCAAATGCGTTCGCTAATTTCCACCATCTTCAACGCTTCTAATGTCGAAGAAAACTACCAACACATGCCTAATCGTAACGCACCTAGTACAATAGAGTAGTTTTCGCTTTTTATCGTAATGCAAACGATATAAAAAATGTGTTTGCAACCAACACTTGATTTACCGCTTTACAAATATGTTTATAGTTGTTCGTATTGTTGATGTATTCATTTTGGTTTTATCTTTAGTTTCACAAATGGCAGTGCAATCTTGTACACACAGAGTATAATTGTACATTTAGTTTTAAGCCATAGAACATTCAATTATGGTCGTCTGTCGCGCATGAATTCGTGAATTTGCATGTGGTCCAGTAATTTACAGTTACATCTACTACATTTTTATTTCCATCAAAAGACATTTCTTATTTTGATTTTTGTGAATGGCTGCTGTGTTCGTTTGAGTGTTCATTCGGACTGTGTGTGGAAATGCGTATACTAGTGAACATTTAGTTGATAATTTGATTATGATTAATTGTATCTTTAGTTTACTAATAGTTTAGTTAGTTGACAGATAGTAGCAAACTGGACGTCGTGAACGTAAGCTTTAATTTACGGTGATCCGCAGGCTGATGGAAGTTATCAATTGACTAGTACCTGAAGCTCATCAATGAATAGTTTCCAAAACGCCCTTAATTAACTCTAGTTGCTTACTTAGTACTTGGTATATGCATGAAGCATTTCAGTGCCCGAAGAGGTAAAGCGAAATCCATCCTTACGTTAATCTTTGTCTGTGTGTACCAAGTGTACGATAAAAAGCAATGTTTATAGCGTGTAAGCAATAGACTTACATCATTTACGCTCTCAAATAGAATCGACAAATGGTCTAACATTTATAAACATTTCTTGCATGTCAAAAATATGAACATTTATACACATTCACGCATTTAATATGTACAGAATCAATTCATAAATTACTTTGTTTTATAGTCAATCAATTCCTCCATCAATCTCATGCTGTAAGTCGTCACTCAAATTATAAAAAAATCCTAAAATTATTAGCCAAGTACTCACACTCAAAGCAGAAAATATAATACAACGTGAAATTTGAGTTTATCAGCCATCATTTACACCGCTTACAATTAAAACGGAATTAAATTATGTCCCTTGTTTTTTAAAATCTCTGACCCAAAACTCAAGCTCACAAGCAATGCCTTTGCCATTAATTCCGAGGCGTGTTTCTTTCTTCTCTAAGCTAATAAATAATTTACTCTTCAGTCAACTTACTGATTACTCAATTTTTTAAACAAACTTGTCCTATAAGCCATACATTTTTATTATATTGTTATCACATTGCTGTGTAATTATTATCCATCGGCCTCAAATGTGAATTAATGTAAGGTGTACGAAACACACAATCGCACATACGTGTAAGCATTCCAGAAAGTGTCATATTAAAATTGAAATGCTTCATTGTGTCTTATATTATTGTTTCTTCAAAGTCATTGCTTTGTGGAATGTTCACCCCTACGTATAATTTATTCATTTTTTTCTTAATCACGAGCATATGCATGCTTCTCTGATGATTTCCTGTGTTGCTGGTTGGTGTCTGTTGGTTTGATGTTGGCATCTCGCTCGTGGCTTTGATCTTATTATTGTTCCGGTAGAAATAATTAGTCTATAAATCTACCCGCATTGCCTTATAGCAGGAGCCATTTGGCGATAACGAGCATGAGAAGGTGCGGCGCGAGGACAGCGATCGAAGCTCCCGATACCCGGATATCTCCCTCTTTGAGGAATGGCGCGTCGATGACATGAATGATTCCATTCGTGCACTCGATGTTGGGCCGGAAAACGGGAATCTTCTCGCCCTGCCAATGGATGATGAAACCTGCAACATGATCGTTATGTGCAGCCAACTGGAATGCATTTCGACGCAGGCAGTCAACGTGTATGATACAGAATGTCGGAGATATCACAGTTGTATCTCGTCGCAGTGTACTGTTGAAAAACATATACAATTGATATGCTACAGACGGCAATTTTAGCTCACATTAAAATAATGATACTAAATTAAAGAATTCTGCATCAAATAAAAACACCGAAATCATTTCTCCAGAATAACCCAAATAAAATACTGATCGATAGAAGTAAGCGGGTGCAATTTATAGCACGGTCTGTCAGAAAGCACTTCAAAACTTACTTGTATTAGTTTTGCTTTGCTCGTCGGTATCTATGAAAATACATAAACGTTACTAACACAATAAACAAACGCAAACAAAGGTGTTGCCTGTGTTTCATGGGAGCGTAGATAAAATCGAAGCTTCTAATAGACTACTCACTATGATCCTGCCGCTCCTCGATGAACAAGCTAAGGGTATCTCGTACAGTGGGAAGGACAACTTCCTTATGCTTGTATATGTTGAATGGAGCATTCTGGTTGTCTCCAGTAAGCACCTTGATTTTCTCCATGGTGTACGCTACATCTGAGATGACGAGGTGTCTTTGCAAGATTTGATTCACCTAAGAATATTATGGGTCAGTATAATGGAGACATTTAATTGTCATATGCTTACGTGATATGAAAACTCCGGCATAAAAAGTTTTTTAATCTCCGACGGCAGGCGAATCCTTGCGTCAGCCCAGGCCTTGTCCCTAGGTACAAAGTAAGTGTACTTGCGAGTGGTGTCATTCAGCACTTGGTTGAACCCGCTACGGCTTCCCAGGAAAAGCGTGTCGCTGAAAACATAGAAATTTACTTATAGCGTTTGCTTGTTGACACATTGGTAGGCTGGTTACTCACTTGAGCTGGGCATCATTGCGTAACTTATCAAGAATGGTGGTGTAGGGAACGCCGAGAACTCGGTCAATGATGTGGATAACACCGTTTTTAGCAGCAATATCCGGTTGGATCACGGTGGCATTAACGCCTCCTCCATCGACAGTCAATGTGCGGTTGTTGCCGATCGTTGCCACGTTGAAGATGAGCGTCTTCTTTGGATTGAGTGTAGCTGCCTGGTAATCCTATCGATAAATTATACGCTCTAGCACAAAGGACGCTCTTCCGCACTGCCCCACAGTTTTACGTGTTTCGTTTAGATTTGACACTCAACATTGAGAGAGAGAAAGGAGGAAACAAACGTGGTTTATGCGTGTGCGAACTCAAAAGTGGAAATTTATAAATACTACTGCTATGACAGAAAACAACGCATTGAACTTACGACTCCAAAAATGTCAAATTGTCGCTCCGATACAGTAACAAAGGCGTCTGTTTTCTGTCTGTAAGTTCATCAGACTACTGTCTACTGTAAAAAGCGCTATAAAACGCAAAATAATGAAGCGGAAAACAGAACCGTACGTGTCGCCTGTGGGATTCAGCAATGGTCTCCAGGTATAGACGCTTGTCGAGGACGAGGTGCATGTCGAGAATCTCCTTCATGCTCTGGGGGTCGCGCAGAAGATTCTTCAGGTTGCCATCATCCCAAGCCGAATTCGAAGGGGCGAACAGAGTGATGCTTTCATGAGAACGCTCGATTGTTCTCATAAACTCTTTGCCAACTTCCCCAGCATCCGCAATCTCTTGGCAAAATTTACTCAACGGTCCATCTTCTTTATCCTGAAGGAAATAACACAAAATATGTCTAAACAATTGACAACAGACAATAAATAAAATTAATTTGTTATTGAGAAATTAAGGTGAAAACTCTCAACAAACAATAAATTCATGCAGCACAAAATCAATACGAAACAATACAAAACACGCCAATTATTTTGTTAACAAAAATCAAATTATAGCATAGATCATATTAACTGACAAACAGAGTGATTATAGCACTGATGGAAACAATTAGTTGACGAAACAGTGATCAATGCACGCGGCAAATGAATGAATTATTGTGATTTCAATCGGTGAATATTTATATAATTAAACATAGTCATCGAATATTCAATGCACAATAAATTAAACATCATTAAACAAATTATTCCACGTAAGATTCATTAGAAAACAATGCTATTGTGAGGTATTTTTGCGAGGCAGCAAGCGTTTCCAATGTATCCATTCAATTGTGTTTCGTGTTATAAACAAAAGTCACTTGGCAGTGCATTAATTCGTGTTAAACATTAAAAAAACTCGACGATACGCAGGTTTTAGTACGGGTCGTGTGTGCATTGTTAAACATTTTTTAGTTGGATGTTGAACAAACCCGCTAGGCAGAAACACATTGTTTACCTTGTACTGCAATCGTCGTCCAAGAGATAATTCAGAGATCGAGAGAAATTCGACGTGCAACCCGGATGAAAATAGGAAACATTCATTAAATGCAAAAAACACACATTGACAACAGACATAACAACCATTTAGATAGAATTGGTTTGCGCTACTATTTGCACAATTGTCTTGTTTGAATTGTTCTCCGCGTTGTTAAAGTTCGAAAATTTCGTGTTGACTTTCTGAAAAGCGCGCAGACCACATTTGGACTAAGCATGACTAGTAAAAGCTTCGATGGTCGTGTAAGTGCGTTCAGTGCAGTTTGATGCAGTCCGGGCAACAAAATGGTCGCCCTTTCAGGCACATTTGCATTTTCAGTTCCATCAGGTTGCCGTAAACCCGGTGACACGCTGTGCCTTATGTGACAGTTTAATGTACACTACTCTCGTTAAATATAAAAAGAGATTGCATTATATGCGCGAAAGGATATGACCTGTAAAGCTAATAGACATTTGCATAATGAGTCCACGCCCGAAAGCATTAAATGCTAATTTGAACGGAACGCGTGCATTTAGTCCACTGAAATTTAATTAACGCTGACACTGCAGAAAAAATTCGCGCCTAGTTTGATTTGATGCTTTACTTCATATGGGAATTCTATTTTTAAAGGCGCTTCTCAGCAGGAGTCAAACCATTAGCGTTAAATTAAATGAATTTTACCTGGAGAAAATCCTTGATTGTCTTATCTACAACCATCAACGGTTTATTGATCAAATGAACAACTCCATTCTTTACTGGGATGTTTGCTCTGACTATCTCCGCCATCACGACTCCTTTCGCATGGGTATTGTCTCCAAGAATAGTGTGGGACTTGATATATACTAATTTAGAGTAAACAATATTAAATTCCACTCTGTTGATATTCCAAATATTAATCATCTTACTAGTGGTTGATCGACCATGAGTCTCTTCAGAGAAAGTAGCATAAACTTTCATGTTGTCTCCATCGGCCATAGTCGAGAATGGCGTGTCCTTTAGAGTGGGAGCTGTAAAAAGTACCATCTTGGGAATAACATGTCCGTCAATCACTTTACCGTCGATGGAATCTGCGTGCGAATTCTGCAAATAAGTAAAGCGTGTGCAATTTACTGAAGGAAAATTGCAGATGATGCAATCCTACCTTGAATCCTTCGTCGACTGCGATGAAAAACGTGTGCCCGCCTTCATTGCGGAAAATGTCTTCCTTTTTGGTACGTACAATTCGCTCGCGGAACAATCTAAGGACATAAATAATTTACGCGTTATAAGGAACGAATTTATTTCCTCCTCATTTTTCAAGAGTTAGTTTGAGAATGAATGAATTCCACAGTTGTGTTATAAAATTTACAACCAATTTCAATTTGTTCCTTACCGAACACGATGTGGATTGATATTTAGTGATTCATACTGCTCGAGGAAATCCCAAGCATTTGGATTGTACAGTTTGACGGTTGCTGTACTTGGGGACATTACAGGTACAAGAACTTCATCGATTTTATGTAGAACCTGAGTTAAGGCAAAACAATTACCAAATTAATCACTTTGAAATGATTCATCATTGCTTATGACAGTGAATCATTTACCTGTTCCATATTCTTGTCGTTCTTTGCCATGAAGTTGGATTGACTAACAAGAAGGCGGGCATTGTTGATGTAGATATCATCGTGATAGGAACCCTTTTTCGTTGTCACCCAAAGACGGGGATTGCCCTCCAACTCAGAGGTCAACGATGTGGATGATCCCGTTATGAACTGATCAGTGCGTTGAGGTAAATTAGCTGGAGAAATATAAGAAATGTATTATCTTTGCAGTGTGAGTTTTCTTTGAAAACGAAAGTTTATATCGATTTTTCAACCTACAATACAAACAAACCATGATGCATCATGCATGACTCAAATAAACAACTTTCTATGCACCTGCAGTCTTCGTAAAAATGAAAACGAAAGGGTGACGCGCTTGAAACATGAGGGAGTAGAATACTGCTTTGTCACGCACCGTCTAGACCACTTGGGTGAATTTAAAATAAAGAGATTATGATTACCAGCACCACAGACGGGTGGTGGTAAGGGTGATGGCTTTCGTTTCATTGCTTTCATGCGTTTGATGCAGTTGACTACTCACCACCAACTAGGAATTCAAATTAGACGTTTATTCGAGTATTAAGCGCATTAAAATTAATTTGATTAATGGGTTCCTATTAGGGATTACATTTTGGTGTTTAATGCAATATGAATTAAACCTAAATTATAAAAAATTTACAGCTAAATTAAAAATACGACGTCTGAGGCGTAAATCCAACTGCAATTTGTTATCACGTCTCTTTGAGCCAGCAATTAAATAAGTTTAGGTTGCCTTTGCTCTATTTTACTATGTATGTGATATCTTCTAAAGGAATTTTGCTTTGTATTCAGGTGAAGATGGAAATAAGACAGTAGATAGTAGATAAAAATAGCTTAAGTTATTTTGTCGTAAACATTTTTAATTTTTTACCCTCCGGTTGAAACATAAATGACTTCATGTCACTTCCTATTCTACTCTAAACATGCCTCAACTATAAAGATTTCGCATTTGCGTTAATTAATACCTCCGCCAAATGAAGCATGGCGCAATTTTCAGTTTTCACAGCAATTAATTCAGGAACTCTCAGAGCTATGTCAAAATGTCGAATGTTGAAAATGTAGCTTCCAGCAATATAACGCAAGCTCGACAATTGATGAACGATCTAGAGCATTACAGTTGCACTGGAGCTTAATTTGAAATTTATGCTATTTTAATGGAATGAGAAACTTCTAATTTATGCAGTGAGGAAATTTATAATGAAAAAAAAAATACTATTCTAATCATTTCAGATGCAATTTAAACATTTGACTGATTTTTATTTATTGATTGTGCGGAACTTACTCATATGATACAAAACTAATTCTTTGTCCATTTCATCATCGTAGGAGATGTATCGTTGGAAAGCTTCATTCGTTGGAGCAAAAATGGTCACCTTCTTGAAGCGGAGTGAGATGTTGGCGATTTCATTGCGTTGCAGCATGGAATAAAACTGAAACGAGAGAAAGAAGAACAATTAATACTAAAGATAAATCTAAACATTTACAGAAACTAAAGATATTGAGTATTTTTCTGTTTACAGTTGTATTTAAGTAAAAGTAACAAAGCCAAACAAACGAATTTTATTGTTTTTTCAGACTAAAATCATCTTAGCTATAGTTTAATGACAAAAAACATATCATTTTCATCCTGCTCTTTTATATATCCATCAACTTAATTTTCTAGAATGCAAATTAAAGCCTCTTATTAAGAAGATGACGAAGACTATCCTTTTAATAGAATTAATCGTCTCTCAACTAGCAATTCCGGCGCCCACTTGGCATCAACCAAATTGAGTTAGTGACATTAGATGAAGACCAGTCAATGCTCTCTTGGTTGCTCATAAAAAGTTTAGATCTTAATAGAAAAAGACAAAATGTTGGCAGGCGGAGACGGAGAGAGGAGATGCGGTAGTTAATTGAGATTTTATTGCTTTCAAAATGATTGAAAACAATGAGACAATGTGAAATTAATGCTTAATTCCGGGTAGGATTAAAAATTAAACAATGGGTGACTGGTTGTGGTTGCAGAATGATTTTAAAACACAATTCATATAAAAACAGCAAAACAGAATTAAAAAGTAAAATAAATATTATACAATTATTTATTTTAATTGAAAACCATATTTTCATTTCATGAATATTTGGCAAATTTTAATAGTTTTAAATATAAATATTTTATGTAAATCCATCAATAGCAAGCTAATGAAAATAATAACCTGGATTTCTGTCAACAACTTTAATTAAACTCACCCACACATACTATAACTGTGCTAAACAGGTATCAGGTTGTTGAAAGCTTATTTAACAATTTGTATAATGCGTATTTACAAATTTAATTAATTTATTGCATTTTTCCTTAAGTTCTAGGTATTAGTTCTTTTTCACATTGCTGGAAAATCAATAATAACATGTCAGAAGCATGGCCTTATTCTGAAACTACAGTCGTGTTCATAACTATTATGTTCAGGTTTATTCTATGCCAATATAGAAGTAAATTAGTCAAATTGACAAGGATCCTACAAATTTTCAACAAAGACCTCTTGATCTTATTTACGTGCCTGTGAATTAGGCGGTTTGAAGGGATCAGTGTGAGTTTTAGAAGGCTATCTTAGGGTACTTACAAAATGTTTCAGGGTTGGCCAATAGTAGTTTAAACATTGAAGGACTTACGTAATCCTAGAAAAGATCGATACGGAAAGCTGACGATCGTATAAACAACATTAAAACGCCAGGATTATGACCTAGGGACAAATGTAATCCAAATAAGAAAAGTGGTGGAGAAAGAAACTAAAAAAGTTAAGAATGTATTGGACAAAGATAGTAAAGGAATGTTGGAGAAATAAGGCAAGAAAAAACTGTATTTTATAAATGTTAGCATCGGCGTGGGGACTGAATGTGGTTGTGGTTCAAGATGGTTACTGACGATGACGGAGGGTTAGAGTTTAAGAACTTTAAAAATTACAGGGATGCGAAAATATACCAGGAAGGATGTGCTGAAATCACTAAGCAAAGTTTTTTTATAAATACATTCTTCTATAAGAACAAGGAAAGATAATGATACAAGCTGATGATTAGTTATACTTAAAGTACAATTTTTATTTGTTTTAAGAACAAAGCTTGTACTGTCTACAGACATCTCTAAGTTTATATTGAATTGTGTTCAAGACAATGAATCTCTACCACAATGCAAACTGTTAACTGTAGAAAACTTTTTCCAACATCCTTTTGTATTGCCTGAATAAAATATCAAACCAGTGAAGTATTTATAGGTAAAGTAATAAAACAATATAATTAATTTCCAATTACGAATTTCTTTCCATTTATTAAACCTTAAATAATATTTGAACAGAGCAAGAGAGAATTCGTAATATAAATACAATAGTATTCTGCCAAAGTACATTTTAATAGAAATCAATCCCCAGTTAGTTTCTTGTCTTTATTTTGATTCAAGTTTTAGTAATGAGGTAAGAAAACTTCTGAAAGATGTAATTAAAATACCCAAAAATGTTTTAATGCTCAAAACAGAAAAACAATTTATTCCATGCTCTTAATTGAAACAATATAAAATTGTAGAATTGAACGTATTTCAAAGTAAACCACCAAAATGCATAGCTAGTTATTACATCTTCCCCATCTCGCCATGTTTTGAACTTACAGTGAGAAATTGCGGCAATGCTTAATAACAGTACACCGTGAAAGTTGCTCGTTTATTGCAATGATCCAAAGCCAAAATACTTCACAATCTCATTATTGAAATTCCCAACAAAAAAATGTCAAAATAATTATTTCCACGTTAAATTCCAAAATAACGCAAATTATAACAGAACATCCCCAGGATGCATACAAACAAAAATATTTTTCTATTGCTGGCAGGCGTTTGAGAAAATAACGTCAGCTTATTAAACATGTCTAAGAGAATTTTAATTAATCCACCATTAAATTGATACTTTTAGAATTGGTAAAACTAATATGTTGATATATAGCAATTATTGACGCCATTGTTATATGAGGTAAACTAATACCTATCACTTTGCTTATTGCCTTCCATTAATTCAATTAACAATTGTTCAGCGTTCGTAATGAGTTTATTTAGTTCGGGTGTGTTTGTTTGTAGTGTATTCTATTGCGAGAAAATAATGCGGAAATGCTGCAGGAAGCTCTCTGATATAATAAAGGACAGGTAATATTGAATAATTATCCTATGAAAAAAATCGAATGGTTTAATGCAAGTTATGATTATTTTCTAGACTGCAAACTTAACTGTCCTATTTCGTCATTAATCGTAAATTTATCTCTGAAGCAGAGACAACCATTCAACATTTTTTATTTTCTTCTAGCATTAACGATTAATAGTCGTTATTTTCATTTTCCTGTCATTTATCACTAACGAATCCTTTGTTCCCGCAGCTTCATTTAAATTCTTTAATTCTAGAGAGACAATAAAAGCAATTTTAATTAAAATACACTCACAATTACTAAAAGCTTTCAATGTGTATTTTCTAAGCAATACAAATATTTAAAACTCTGAATAAAATTTTAACATTGACATTATCAGAAAAAAATTGTTTGTTAGCAAGGATTGTGATGAAAAATGATGCAAACAATAGAGGAAACACAACTTGCGCCCGTTATGATCAGAGAGCGTTGGTGTGAAACAGGGAGCCATGTCGACAAATGACTTGGTTCTATTGTGATGTAATTTATGCTTCAATACCCAGCACTAGCTAGCACAAAATGTGGCCGGAATTTTATAGCAGTGATGCAGAATTTTATCGACCAAGCGTGCGAAATCAACAGCGTGTGAAAAGGTTTGTTGAATAAAGTGGGACTGCATAGATTGGACAATATTTGAATTTAATGAGTTTGAGTACGGTAGTGAAAATCGGGAATTTCAAGAGGACAGCTATTTAAATCAGCAGAAACTTAATTCCTAAACCGGCTGTGCAGATAAATTAAAGCGTCATTTAGAAGGGGCATTTCTTAAATTTCGAGTGAATTGATGCACTAATTTGACATCAAATTGAAGCTTACACCAAGTCGACTCGTTCCACCTACTTCTAAAAAGTTGCTAATGTCGTCTAGACCTCTATGTTCATTTTAATTTTATATCCTTAAATTAGGTCTGCATGGTGCTGCAAGGAACCTTTTTTTTGCATTTGAATCAATTAAAACGTCATAGTAGTAAAGACTGCTCTTGTTTCTTTACATTTTTAATTTCATGCCATTCTCCAATACGATGTGTTAAGATCTATTCTCATTCACAATTTCTATCGTAGAAACCAATGAATCACAAAATTGTTAACAGTTTGTTGTTGTTGTATAATAATGCATATCCGCTGATGTCATCAGTATTTTGTCTAGATCTGACCATCCACAAATTGTGAACTAATTGCCTTATATAAACAAACAAATAATTAAATATTTTTATACAAAAAAAAACATTGAATTTTACTAGCCATGATTGGTGCTTACAACTATTTGTTTTTCAATAGATGGTTCTGTTGGTGATAAGCACTCCGGCTTAGTCATATCTAATATTAAAATGTAAATAAAGTTTCTGTTAATAAAATTCTCCACCGTGTCTACCTTAAAGAAACGTTTGCGCATTTTCTTGATTAGCTCATTTCTGTTCAAAGTTGTTTCGTTGTTAATTTTCCTGTTGTATGTTTCAATAATATGATAGTAAATTGACAACGGATTGTGTATTTTGCTATTCATCTTAATTTCTTCCCCAATGTTGGGGAAGAAACAATTGAGTATCAATTTATAAGAAATATTTTGAATAATCTAGAGTATTTCTTGCAGTATATTAAAATGATAATTAATCTGTCAAATTCCAACTTCAAAACAATAAATTCTGCACTAAGCACGTTTAGCGTTACACCTATTTCAATTGAACGTCAAATCTATAGTCCTTTACATTGCTTACAAAGAGAATCAAATATCTGCTGGTGTGACACATGTCCTGTTCCCTCTGGGATTTACACTACTATAACTATGGACAGAACTCCACTGAACACTCATCAAAATTCTAAAATAAATTAAAAGTATTCCCGATAAATTCAGTTTAGAAATTTATCTTTTTAAAGCATGTAGCATAAGAACGAGATGTGTTAGATTATACTCCAAGGATTTACGTAATAAGTAGGTTAACTGGATTTCCTTTTGCATGCATGTGTTTTGGAGAAAAGGGAGATCAATATTTTTGTGAGCAACCTTGACGTACTTACAAGTTAGCAAAAAATATCCAAATTAAATGATGGAAACTTTTAATTAAATATTGTTCCAATATATAATAAATTTCCGTAATAAATCCAAATACGAGAATATAAAGTACTTTTTTAACATCACTCTACAACCTAAATATCTTCATAGCCTTTTTTCCATCACCCCAATACTAAGAGAAATTCCACTAAAACGCGCCCAAAACAAACATTATCAGCCAATTCCCTAAACTTCGCTGCAAAATCCGCAAAGATATCGATTACTTTATACATTTTTCCTAAGACACCCTGTGTGAAATGAGTCGCCCGACTGACGGGCGCCAAGCACGGAGCCAAGCGAGCAAATAAAAGGGGATGCAAAAGGGAGCGATACAGAGAAATGGCGGTAAAACATACACCACTGTCTAAGTTAACACCCGTATACAAATATGAATGTGATTGTCTTTGGTTATCTACAGAAAAAAGTTATGTGACAAAGGTGCAGTCTTTCCTATCAACTGCTTTTAGTTGATTAATAGTTTTTCGCAATAAGTAATTGATTAACTCAGTTTAGTTCAAGCAATATCATTATAATGTCATTCGATCCAAGTTTAAAGGCGTTAAGTGAACTTGAAGCAATTAGTTCAAGCAATGTTTGCATGGTGTGTTTTGGATTTTCCATGCAGCATATTTACAACTACGCATGTGCAATTTCGGCACAGTAAAACAAACTTCAAGTGAGAAAATCCTAATTATTTTGAGCTGAAAATTTATTCTACAAGCCTCTAATTCTGCGTGGATTAAACTATCTAATTTAGGTGTCTAATTTTATCTTTTTATAGTCAAAAACCTAATGTTTCGAAGCTTTCTAGGTCGGTGTAAAATCAACTTAGAGTCGTTACGTTATATAAACACGTTGGGAAGGTTAAAAGATTATTTCAAAATAATTTCAGTCGCGTTACAAGTTTTAATAAGTTTTATTAAAATGACCTAAGGCACATTGAACAGTGAGAAAGTAGGAAATATGTTGAAAATTTCTCATAAAATGAAACGGAACAAGAACGTAAAAGTAGTAACTTTATTACGAAACTTATTAAAACTTGTGCGTCCCGTGTAGAGAAAACCAGTGGCGAATTCTTTAATACTATTTAGCACTATGGGTAGATTGAATCCACTAGAAATGAAAAAAAATTTCATCTAGACATTGGACCATTTAACAATAAGAAGAAAAAAGAATTCCTACTTGCAATTGCATTAATATATAATTCAAGAAAAAACCTGCACAAAAGTAAAATGTTTAAATTAAACAACACTAAATGTTAAAGTGTCTGACAAAAATGATACTGTTGTCTTGTAAAGATTGTGATCTCAAGTATGTTTTGTGTATGAACAAAAAGTCATTCATCAAAAATTATTCGTTAAATTATTTCAGAATAAAATGCATAACAATGCAATATCAAAACGAAATAATATCGGAAAGGGACACGTACGAAATGCACTTGGCGTGTGGTACGTGCATTCGCATTCCCAACTGTGACACTTCCGGAAAATGCTTTCAGCAAACATTGCGACTATCCAACGTGCATTTCCTAAAGCTCCCAAATAAAAAATTCCAATCAGCGGAAGGAAATTTCGGATTAGAATAAAGATATTTTGGTGAATTTATACCTCAAGATTTTACTAATTTTATTGAACAGTCTCTAAAAACCTTAATGGAAAGTGTTGCAAAAGGTCAAAAGTACGTTGTATATTTAGTCTATAACCTTCTGTGTATTGATCCCTGAGATTCAGCAACCTCTAAGTCTCGGTACGTGTCAATGCCGGCAGTTTAAATTCAACCTACTGTGTATCACATTTAGCTTCTTATAATTTGTACGCCGATGTTCAATTGATATTCATAATACTCCTGATTCTACAACTTTCACACCAATCTATTTAAACACTTCCCACCTTCACATACAACATCAACCGGTTCCAATATTTGCACTGAAAATTATTTTCCGTGAACATTTCAAATAGACTGCTCTAAGTTATTACTACGTCATGAGGTAATCATTGTCCAATTCTCGGAGAGGTGAGACCATCATAAATTGCGGACTTTTTTAAATGAGCTTGCATGCAGGAAAACCTCATAGAATGCTTTTTTTATCTTTCTTGTCGTGGTTATAGATTACTCAACTCACCTGCAACGGAAAGGAACAATTTTGTTTTATAGCATCGTTAAAAGGAAGGAGTTGTTGTTGTTTGTAAGTCTATGATGCGGAAAGAGAAGAAAATTGCGGAGACGGACTAGAATTACGTCAGAACAAACAAATGGACATGAAAAATTAATGAATAAAAACACAGCTCTTGTTTTATAAATATTCAGAGTTCAGAATTATATATCATCCCGGATTAAACTCTAGTATAAAATTTGCTAAAAACATAGTCAGCTAAACAGGCAAAAACGGTGCAATGTCCATGCAATTTATGCATGTAATGTTTGCATGTATCGTGCGTTTTTTTTTTTGCTTTTATGGTAGAATCAAGAACAGTGTGAAATAATGTGCCATAACCATATGTCCACCTAAAAATGCAGCTTGCACACAGCATTTTCAGTTAATCACATGCACAACCCTCAAACACAATGAGTCATCAGATGCTAAAGCAAGATATATAATCATCAAAACATATGCATGTTTAATCAATGGTTTAATCAATATGTGAGCATATAATCTACAATGAGATATCTAAAACAACCATTGAATTTCTGATCTAAATCAGTTTTATTTATCAAACAGCATAATTTTGGTATCAAACGATATTTACATTAATCTTGTCAACTTGTGACTATTATTAATGGCTGAGCATATTACTTGGTACTTTCTGAATGCATCTCTGATTGAATAGTGGTTGATTAGAAGAATTAACTGAAAGTTCTCTTTGAAAACCGAATTTCCAAGAATCAAATATTGATAATTTGATCGTTAAATTGCATTTTAACTCTACATCAATTTTTTCCCAACTGCCAATATTAATAAAACAACATCAATATAATTCCATTGAAATACATTTATAATCTTTATTACCCCTAACAAACAGCAACTCTATATTAACCTAATTCATATCATATCTCAACAATGTCTCACAATAGAATTCACATAATAACCATCGCAACATTCGTGAGCTTTACCACCCTTGATACCTTTTAATGTGCATGTTATTAACTCGACTCCAGTCTGCACTGTAAACACAAATAAGCAAACAAAAGAATGCAAGCGTCTGGAACGCTCAAAAAAACTCAATTCACTAGTGAAATCAACTACAGGGACACCAAGCAGCGCGAAATAGGAGGGTAAAAAGTTGTACTGCCAACAAATAAAATTCATGTCAACATGACAACATAAAAGTAGAGTGAATGTGAATTCGGCAGGAAAAAGGCGGTGTTGACCTGGAAGAAAAGGGTGTAAGCTGTTGAAGGGTGATAGACGCCGTGTGCTGCCTGTTAAGAGGACACATATGGTGGTGTGCACTTAATGCAGTTTTTACACGCTATGTGCCAGAATGAATAAGTATATGGGGTGGTGGAGACAATGTTGAGCACGTTCAGTGCATCCAAAATGCATTATTTAATGTCTTTTGGGACATATTTCCGATTGACAAAGTGAAACAAACAAGACATTGTAGTGAAACTTTTGAGAAGTCTCGACCGTGGGACAAAATCGAAAACAGCCAACTAGAAAAATGAAACAAAATTTATTATTATTTTATAAACCTTGAAATAAGTAAATAAAAAATGTCGATCTCATTTACCTTTCTCACCCTTGGCAATAAAACTGTAAAGGTCATAGGACTCCAAGATATAGTCCATAAAAGTCTCCCTCCTGAATCAATAATTCAAGTATAATTCAAGTTTATGTGTTCAGTTGTAATTGCAAAGCGCAAATTACAAATGCACCCTACTAGTGCAGTGTACAAAATATACAAAGCTACGAATGTCAATTAAATCGCTGATCTATATCATCTGAATCTCTCAATTTCCTAGACATCGAATTGCCTAAAATGAAGATTCATGAATAAAACACTATCAAAGATTAATAAGAATAAGTTATCCTTCTGAAAGTAATTATCATTTGAACTCTAAACAATGTGAGTGGTTGAAAAATTAAACTATTAATTGGTAATTATAGCTTTAGTTTTGTTTCTTATGCATAATGCAAATAGCTTGCTTGTAATATTTAAAATTATGATCAAACACATTAATCCAAAGTTTGCTAACTTTACTTACAACTCTCAAGTGTAATCATAGATTAGAATCAGTCAAGTTTCCAAACAGTTGGGTGCAATAACATCATTAACTTGAGCTAAAGTTTGTAAAATATTATTTTAGATTATAATTTAACAGCTATTCCAAAACATATGTCTGTAAAAATAAGTCTAGATTCCAATTCTCAAGGTTTATAATTTAATTCTAGTTGAAAACTCATATTTTTCTTTGAATCCAAAATATTGCAAGTTACGTCATTTTGGTCATAACCCTAAATCATTGTGAGTACTATCAACTTTATAAATCACATTACATTTCCGCAATCTAGAAAAGTCCTCTTATTTTAAGTCATGTTACTTACAAAGAAGTATTACAAACTGCTGTCTTTTTGAGAGTAGAAATGAATAAAACTGCAATGATTAATGATTGCACACCTGCACTGTATTTCAACTTTTATAAGGCGGAACTTTGGTTCTAGGAACAATGCTTCCCTTATGGCTGTGAAAATTACTCAAAATAAATTTAAAGTACGCATTAATACAACATTAGTGAATTCATTACACTTCCAAACTAAGTCTAACTGAAGCAGCTATGGTAAATAAATTCATGAAATCACCTCTGTCTAATTAATGATTGCGATGCATTAACATATGCTAATTCAATCATAGATAATATTAATCACGCTTGAGTCATTTGCTAATCATACTGTATTACCATCATCAACTAATCATTTGTTCCTGTTTTCAACAAAACTTCGTCACTAGTTCTTATGATAAATATACCTTTATTGCAACCTGCCATCTTTAAAATAGCTTTCATTAAATTCACATTCCGGGTGTAGGTAGTACTGATACACGTTGCAAATAGAAGTAATCCTTCGGCACCAATGTAATGCAGCTTTTCCAGCACATTGCTTTTCATCGCGCACACTATTGCGCTGACATTTACAAGCAACTGACATCGGCACTCCCAAAAGCTTTGCTGGGTGTGGGATTGCTTGCACATTGAGAACTCGGAGATAATCCTTGTTATTATCATCTTCTCTGGCGGACCAGCGCTGTGATAATAACGGTGATAATCTAAGGGTGCAAATGTGTCACGTCAATGTGAGCTGTTCTCACGAGCACGATACAACAACTCGCTTGGAAGAGGAAATTGAGTTGCAATATTCTAATCGATCACATCAGGCGGGGTTTCCATTGATTGAAAACTTGGTATTATAGAAATTTTTGATTTGTCTAATTTTTTTTTAAATCATTTTCATGTTACATCACAAGGTTTTGTTGTTATTTTAAACAAGTACATTTTAGTTGTACTTTTCAGCATATTTAGTCATGCCCAATGATGCAGAAATCAAGCAAAAATTACGGTAGGTGCTTTAATTCTAAATGCAACCGTTAAAAACATCAAAATAATTTTCACTACATGCTCTATTTGAATATTCAGTTTTATGAGTATGATAGTTCACATTCACGTATAGAAATACCCTTTTATCTTCCTGCCTGAAATGTATTGCTTTGGACAGCAGTTGTAATTGTAAACTGCGAGGTGTACACAAAGGACAAGATAAATAACGACGCAAAAGTGTCCAGCAGGATATGACGTGCAAACTCAAAGTAAAATAAAGCTGGTGCAATTGCACGAAACAGGACAAGCGCGTGAAACCTTGGAAATTAGGAATATGTGCACATGCTAAGAATGAAACCGACAGTATTTGTGGCATGTTTAACAAGTGTTGTAGTTTCTTCTTCTCAAGAAAACAAAACAGTTTGGAGTACTAAAACTACTCAAATACACTTGATACTTCATGTACATACATTATTTGGAGGCATTTAAAAGTTTAGATGAATTCTACTTTTAATTTGTAAAACATGAAGAAGACATTGTTTAATTAATTTTGGCCACTTTTACCATCCTACAGATATTGAGACGATACATTTCTCTGCACTCTTTATACATAATGAGAAAGAAAATATTTGAAACTAAAAACTGAGGGTCTGAATTGTATGCAAGAAGGACAAAGCTTTATTAATTTTCGCAATATTGGCCCCCACCGCATATAAACATAATTTACGAGCGCGGAGTAAAGACTTGCAGGGTGCAACTTGCAAAGCTCACAGGGAGAAACTAAAACTCCCAAGTTTCAACAACTAGAAACTTCAAATGTTCTAAACTATGACTAAAACTGAATAGCAACAATAACTAATTAACTTATAACAAATAAATGAACAAAGCAACTAATAGTTTGAGACCATGATGTTTTTTTATTTATTCACTCTCTCTCCAACTTCCTTTATAGCACTCTGTGTAAGAAAAAATGCATCCATTGCCATATCCACTAAAGCATATCAAGCTCATGCATTTATGAATTCGAATTCAATGAGGCGTAGAATAATATATCAAGGTTCTTATTAAAGTCGGTACATTGTGTATTTCCAGTTGCACTTGATACAGTATTTGCTTGCTTTCAGTATTTGAACATCAAGGTAATTTAATATTATGCTTGAATACACATGATCATGCTCCTTGCTCTAACAAGGATTAACATATCATCCACGCAATAATTACATTATCTAACACATCATTAAAATGACAACTTACTCACTACTTAAGGTTCATAAACAAAGAGAAAAACTAGAATAGGCATTGTTTCTCTTCAAGTGTCAAGATCATAATTAATTGATTGATATTAAGATTGTTTTACTTGACACTATTTTGTTTATTTTCCTTCCGCCTTGTAGTCTTCTTCAACAAATATTTTATATATTGAAAGAAAGAGCGCGCAAATAGTAGTAGTTATTTTCTCACTCTTGCTACTCTGACAACACTAGTAGAAAAAAGATAACAAGCCGAAAACAATATAAACAGAATAGTAAGTAGAGTTATATTAATGCAATAAATATCAGAGACCTTGCTCTCAAATTGTAATGCGACAATGAATGAAAACGCGGCGCTCATTGATCACTCATGATACATTAACAACCATCATCATAAACTATATCAATTCATATCGTTACGTTTCGCACTAAATATTGTCCATTACTGATGATTCACTCAGCATTCATGATTCACACATTGTCGCTAACTAATTGCGTTTTAATTTGTTTTCAACAATTTAAACTTTGCTGTCCTCTTCTCTCAAGTTGATAGATGTGCAACACAATAAATGATTGCAATCAGTATGATGTGAGTAAACAAAAGATAATTTGCACATTGAGAGACAGCTTTATATTTTTCTTAAACAATTAAAAATGTAAGAATATAATAAACTAATTATTGTAAATTATAATCGTCAACTTGTTTCCATCTGGTCATTACTATGACTTAAGTACAGTTGGTTTGTTATAAAAAAAAGAGGCTTAAAAGTAAAAGAAGCATTAAGCTTCTTTAAATTGAGCACAATTGCTCTTAATAAGCGACAAGTTGACAAGTTTTAATTTTAATTCCTTCGGGGAGAAGAGTAGTTGGTAACAGACGCATAAATTACGTACTTAAACTTTTATCCTATTTTATACTTTACTGTAGTTTTTCTAAATAAACAAGATAAACGTGCATTTATTATTTTATACAACTGGTTCATTCACCAGCAGTTGAACCACAATAGAAAATAATATTTCTGAGATTACAACTGCAGCCACGACGATGGCCTTGGTTTGCTGGACATAATTACCTGGAGAAACCACTCAGGCCTCTGGAACTATGATTACTTCTCTTACATCACAACACGCCTGAACTTAATAAAACAACTCGAAAGTTAACTGCTGACTCAAATAATTTATTAGTTACCTAGAATTCCAATGAATGAATCATTCTTTGATAATTTCAAAACACTGCTGATTGGAAAGAAACTAAATGCATTAACGCGTAACCAAGTTCGATTATACGAAGTAAATCTGACTTAAACAAAGTCAGTGAACTCTGGTATTGACTAGTATACCTCAAAGCTCATGAGCACTCATGAGTATGGCTTTGAACTTGCTATTCAAGCATGCGCGCCCGACTCAGTCTGTTAGTAAGAGAAGAACAAAATGAAAAGGCTCGTTAAAGGAGAGAAAACATTAGCCTTCACCCAGAATCACCGACTAGATCATCATTAACTAGCTGGCTGGCGACACGTTGTCCTCGCCTTGACGGTGCGTCACTTGGCTTTCATTAATTTCCTCGCTTTATGCAATTACAGCGATGCACACATGCATTGTGCAGTTGAATTGAATACAGGCGGGAACGTAGAATGCATGCAAGAAGCAAATGACTAAGAAGTGGTCGATGCGGTGGCATTACAAAGATAGAAGTACCTTGAAGATGAGTATAATTATATTTCCTGCGGATACTTACAAAGAGAGGAACGAAAAGTAAAAAGGGAAAGAGTAGAAACTGAAGAACAAGTTTTGAAAGGTAATTATATGTGAGATGGGGTCGTAAAATCAAGCAGTGAGGATAACAGGAAGTTGAGAGTATTTTGATATGTGATTTGCATAAGTTTGTAATTTGTAATGTAAAATTACACTAAACTAAAATGATGTTCAGAATCAAGAGCACTAAATTGTTGCGGAGGTGTTCAGACGTTTAACTAGTCTTAGATTAGACAGATAGGTTGGTTAACCCACTAATATTTGGCAAGGTGAGACGACCTAGTGTTGAGATAGTACAATATTATTTGATGCAATTTGATGCAATAATACTTGCAAACTATTGAACATATTGAGCTGAAAATTTGACGATTGGTTTATCTCCTACTCGTAATTCCTAAGTAATTTTTTATACAATGTGTATCAAGTCATAACTCAAAAGAACTTTTTATTAAATTTATGTATTTTCTAGCGCAATAAAATGCGATGTAGACAAGAAAAAAGATTAAAAATTACTATGTTGCAGATTTCTTGGATTTTTGCACAAAACTTTTATCATATCAAATGCTTTACTTGCATCTTTTCCATCTTGGCGTAACTTAGAATAAATTAAATTCCTGATTTTTACAACCAACTATTCTTCATTATAAAAAATGATATAAAATATGGTTGAAATACCCTATCTTGAAGTAAATATTTACACTTTTCAGTTTACTGGAGCATATTTCAATTAAATGACGTCAGTGATGAGCTTTTAATGTATAGTAATAAATAAAATCCTTTTTTGTTAATAAGCAGATGGATCTCGCACAATTGAGAGCACCAGCACATCTGGCATTTGGAGACATTTTTACCGTGGGGAAATAACTCTGGAATCGTTTAATGTCTGCATGCTGTTGCTGTCCAGAGGAAATTGAAGTGTTTTTCTCGAAGCTATTTTTGGAGATGACGCAGCAGATTCATGCAAATCAAACAAACTCCAAGTTTTTCGCTCGCAACCTACCAAACAATTAGCAATGTTATTAAATTTAGAATAATATTGAGAGCTGCTTAAAATTCATCAGATCACTTTGTATAGATCGTACCATGTCGTTATCTGCTCTAGTGGATTCGAAATTATGCCGAGCCATTAAATTCTATTTGAACAATTCACCGGTCGCGCGGCCATCCGAAGCCCTTCGTGGGCAGGAAGCGCACTACCGAACCGAAAACACGACTAGATTCACATAGAAAAGTTATGCACTGTATGTACATTGTTACCTACAAGCACATTTGCCCTGACAACATGCTGGAAAGCTCCTTTAAACATGCGATTCTATCTACTACTTGATGCTAGGAAATGAATATTGTATTTTCATATATCCAGGAATAAACTGAAATCAAGCAGCAGAGGATTTTAAAGTTAAGCACCTTACGCATCTCTTAACAGCATATTTTTAAGAAGAAGACAAAAGCTCTTCTAAATAAATAACTAAGCAGGGCTTCCTTGTTGTTGGCAAGCATGTCTCAATTCTTTTTCACTTTATTACATGACCAGCAAAAACTCTGTAAAGTCTAAATCTGTGAAGTGAAGCTGGTGGAAGAAGCAAAAATCAAGGAATTCTCCCAGCAAATACCAAAAAGCACAAAAACAGAAATTCAAGGCGACTGAAAATACCGCATGTCTGCATGTCGGGAAGTTTTCAATGTGTACAATATCGTCACTGCTGCTTTTGTTAATAGCAGTTTGGAGTGTTCCAGGCCAAGAATTGCAGGACTGCAAAAAAGTGTTGAAGACTGGCGCATCATGCAATCTTCATGCACACATTCACACAACAGTGATGGTGTCACGAAAGGCAGCTCGTCGAATACTAAAATTCCGGGAAATACCTACCTGAGACTGTAACCGTACAATTTTGAACACAAATGGGAAGGGAAAGAATTTATTAGACGCACCTTGCACCATCCATAAAATAGAAGCTACATAAACTCCAATACGTCAAAGAAGCAAACAATAAAATAAAAGGGGGCATGTAGAAATGGAAACTAAAGGTAAGGCAGAAAAAAAGAAGAGCAGACAGAGAACGAAGAACTAAGGAGGAAGCAGGTGTTTCTGACCTGCCTTGGTCTTTGTTAAAAAGAAAAGAAGAAAGCAGAGGTTGTCAAAGAGTTGCCCTTTTTAAAATAAATATTAACAGTAAACTATTAATAAATACAAACATTTTTTTTCTTCTTAATAAAGAAAACAATTCCAAGCCTTTTGGAAATTTAGCTGGAAATTTGTACAGCCATATGTATGATTATTTAATTTATAATAGCAAATTTTGACTGTCACTGCTTCAATTTAAGAGGCTTTAAACTTACAAAATTTTTACCTGGTTTCTGTAGTGGATTTGTAGGTAAATAAAATATATGGCTATATTGTTATACTTGACATTGAATTTTACGATTCTCCTCAATATTACAGCTACATTTTGAAATTATGGAAAGTAATATTAATATTTTCCTCTAAAAGGAAAATGTCATAAATAAAATCAATGTCAAAATAGGGTAGACTAGTAATAAACTGAGTAAACAATGATTCTTCTTGTATGCCATTGGCAGGTCGCCAAATTATTCCCGGAGCATTTGAAACAGCATTTCCACTTTTAAAATTGACCATAAAAAGCACTCAGTACTAAAATACATAGAAAAACTAGACAAAACTATGTTATAGTTTAGTTTCTTTCCTCTCAGTTAGAAGCAATTTAACTAGACTAGTTGTTTGTTCTTGTCGATTTCTTTCTTTTTGTGAAAGAATTAATTCAAAAATTGATATCAGTAAAAACCTAATCGTAATTCGACACGAATCGATATGCCTTTAGGTACTTAGGCCTCGAGGCCATTCCGCCGCCACCACTCCGGCCGCCGACGAGGCATTTATTCGATTTTGCGCCGCGTTCGCCACCGCCGACGTCAGCGGCGAATAGCCCGGCGCTCTGCCGCAGAGTTACGTAACTTAAAACTACTCGCCAGCAATCGACAGGAAGCGGCAAAGGCTTCTAAACTAGGACGAAACTCAATAACTACTTCATGGCAATAATATCGTCATCGTTATCTCAATCTTCCCAATTCAAACCGGTTCCTGCAACCGCGTGCGATAAATCACGCTCAGCAGATTGATTTCAATTTGAGAATGCCTTCTAAAACAATCCTTAAGGAAACAAATCGAGAACAAGTCCAAAAAGTTAGCGATTGAGAAAGTATAACTCCCGTTGACTATGTTTGCGCGAAATGATTCGAAAGAGCTTTAACTGTTTCCCGATTGTTTAAGCTCGACCTTGAAAACATCGACTTTCTATCGCGCTGGCTGCTTACCTGAGACAGGTCCGGATCGTCGCGCATCCTCTCCTCGATGGTGGCTGAGATGGTGCCAGGCATGGCGATGGCAGCGAAGAGTGCCAGAATGGTCAGCAGCATTTTCTCCATAACTTTGCGCACTTTTGGGGTTTCAAATTTTCGATTTGTGAGGCAGTTTTACACTGACGGCGGCGCACAAAATCACGGACGTGGCGCACTCCAACAGCCGCTCCTCGCACACGGCTGACGCGCAATAACTGACTGGTTGGGGAACGCGCGCGAGAACCCGACGCTTGCCGCCGACACAAACAAAGAACGATGCGCTCGGTACCGCACTCTAAGCGTCGGGACGGCGACTGAATGGCGCGCGCGCCGTTTACCGCCGTGCGCTCTTCGTTTGGCTGGTGATGATGGTGGCGGAGGTAATGTCGTCATCATCAATCACAAGAAGAAAGAATGATGAAAAAGATAACCAAATCAAGAAACTGAAGAAATGTGACTTCCCAATTAGAGATAAATGTTCCCGACAGGTCCTTTAATTCTGCAATTGCACAAGTTTATAGCAATATCAGAACTGTATGTGATTAATCCACAAAACAACTTTTAGTATCGTTGAATGAATTACGTAGAAGAAACAAGCCGAAAGCGTTTAACAAATTAAGTAAGTGTTATAGTTAGGTTTCATTTGCATAAAAAAAACTTGTATTATAAATCTATTTTTTCAATTACTGATCATTTTTTACATGTTTTGCTTCATGTTTTCAAGCAAAAAGCTCTCTCTATTGACAGAAGCCTCTAAAAAGTTATTTATTCATAAACTCTCAAAATGCCATAGAATACGTCTTTTTACAAAGAATTTGTTCATTAACAACGCTCCTAGTAAATTTAATAAAATAATATTGGCTCTCGATTAAAATAGCCTCATTCTATGAAATTCACGGAACACTATTATGCCCTCATTAAAAAATGGCTGTTTACCTGCCAGAAGATGAAACGTTATGCCATGTGCACATACGCACGAATTTCAAACCGTCAGAAATTTAATTAAAACTTTTGTTTCATGAGCGCATTGTGCACGTGCCCGCATTTTGCACCTCCACCAGTGATGGATGCAGGATACACTTGAAAAATTTAATTGGATATTTGAATGAAAAGTTCATTTTATTTATCAGAATATATTTAATTAATTATATTTCAATGCAATAAATTCCTTTTCGATTATTATTATAATTATAATCACAATGTGATGGATATTTAGGATAAGTCTTGTTGGAATTTTGCTTATTAAAAACTTTGCCCGAAGTTGCAACCTAGTAATTTAATTCACGAAAATTGCTGATGTTTAAATCCTATTAGCACGTTAGTTTTGCTTTTAATGCAAACAATGTTGTTAAAAACGTGCTGTGAGGTTTCACAGAGTTTTACAACTTAAACAATTTCTAATTATTGATGTTAGTAGTGCACATTAAAGGTTTCAACTTACCGTGACTCAATTTCTTTGTTTTTTTGAAACATAATTATAATTCCTAATGAAAACAATGACAATTGAAATAACTTTCTGTACTTACCTTCCCTAGGCAACCCTACGTGCGAGCTTTAAAGCTCTGTAGCTACCGCATTGATTGCAACCATTTTATGCATTAATTAAAGACACTTATGTTTTTGAGACGTGCATTTATTATATTCAAGCAAATGTACATGACTGTTTTGTATAAATCTGTTTTAAAAATGGATTTTTCTACTAACGTTGAAATTCTACAAATCATTGAATTTCATTTCAGCAACATTAAGACATTGCAAATTGGTTTACATAGTAAACCCATGATAAATACAATGAAATGAACAATTGCATATACAGAACACAATAATTAAATATTCTAAAATTTAGCAAATTTCATTTAAATTTCTTTTACATTTATTCATCATAGGCGATTAATTTACAAGTAGCATAATCAATTGAGGGTCAGTTCTCCACCTGCATCAATAAGTGAAATGATAAAAACGAAAATTTCAACAATGTTCACATTTAACAACTCAGAATTCCTTGCCTCCTAATTAATTTGTTATAAGCAGTGAGAAATATCAAAGATATTTGCACAGATTTAAGGTTTATCACATAATTTTGTGTAATCTGATCGAATTCTAGCACTGATAAACTGCCTTGCATTGCATGACACCAATTTTCATAAAAGGTAGGACAAATACTCGCAGATTAAGTATAATATCAAAACTATAACAACGCGACACGTTAAATGAATTAAAAAGAAATCGTTGCACGATCTACGAACGTAATGTCTAACTAAATTCCTACCAATCTACAGATAATATATTTATATATGTATAAACTTAGACAACAAATTAAGAATACGTTATTTATAGATACAGTAAAAGTATTCATGTCTGTTTGAGACGTTTCTTTTCTCCGACTTTTACTCGGGACTCCCCTCACAAATTATAAATTACCTCAGCGATTATGATTAATTAAAGTAATTCAACTTTATGTTAGTACAATTGTAGAAGCGGCGATGGCTAGGAATCGCAGACCGGCTGTGTGTGCATGACTGGTGTGAAATATAGCAATGTAGATGCAACTATGCGAAGAGCCAGATTCAGGATTCTAATTGATCCATCCGACCAGGTAATTGCGTGGCAGGCCAATACGACGTTGACGTCCCACTGAAAAACGGCAACCAGAATTCAATTAAAAACTTCTACCGGCATTCACAACTGTTTATCTTGGTATCACTCATCAGTGATACTACTCATCAGTAGAGCAGTTAAATTTTAACATTGAATTCTAAACATCGAAACTAAACAAGAAAGCGTTTTAAACTTGTGTATAAATGTCTCCATTATCCCGATGTCTATCTGCATATTTTATAAATATAAATCATTGTGATAGTGTAAAAGTACAGAAAAACTTTCAGAAAATAGAATATTACTCTGTTTGTGTTACTAGTGTTTGTTAGAGCATTCAACAATGCAACATGCTAACAAGTTAGAAAACTAACAAGCAATTATTTCATTCAAATGCAGTAGCTACTAGCAATTTGTTGTAAAGCCATTATTTTCCGCCTTTGAATGGTTTTTCTCAATTCGTTTTGAGAAGGTAGAACTAAAACACCTAAAATTCCTGTGCAAAAAAATAATTAAATGTTGTACAATCTTTCAATTTACTGATACATTTTAAGAACAGAAGTAAACATGTCAGTTTAAGAAGTTTCATATTCTAGATTCTTGACAATCTTAAAATGCTACGACTACGCTCAACGAGATATTAAGTCGTGTTAAATTAAAGCAGTAAAACGTTGTCAAGGTGTTGTCACGTCGTATTGCAATATTGTACAACTAATTGCCAGGCCGGTGAACATATGCAGCAGCTAGAAAAAGTAAAAATCGGTTGCTTACGTACTTCATAACGACACAGAGCGCGCACTACGAGCTGGTCGCTCCCAGCCGAGACCGACGTTCTGTGAACAGAGAGTACACCACATTTCAATTGACACACGTTTCAAGGAGCTGCAAGCAGAACAAATCAATACAAACAGCAAACTGTTAGCATCGTTATTTGATTTCATTACAATTTGCACATTAGCACAATAGAACAATATAACATTATTTATGTGCAATTTATAAGGAAATTATATTTGGCATGCCACTAAACAATATTATTAATAAATATTCAGTTGTTATAATTAGTCAACGACAAATTGGCATCACTCCACACAATCAAATCAAGTCAACGTGATTAATTTCTTGGTGAGCTACGTCAATTCCCTTCGTCTTTGGAATTTATTTGCGTCCGGCAGTATTTGCTCACTTTACTACCTCTTAGATAAAGGTAGCAAGCGAGTGTAAATGATCAGTAATCCACAAGAAAGTATGGAAGTAGTTTAAGTAAGAGATGTTTGAAGAGTAGAGAAAATAAGAAAGAAGTAGTGGCAAATCTAACATACTATCGGTCTACAAATTGGTTTCAACTACAACACAAACTGTATCAGTATAAAATTTACGATTACAATGGTTTACCTAAAGACAACAAACTAAAGTCCTATAGTATGTGTTCATTATCTAAATTTAATTCTCTGGAATCTGTGAAAAAACAATCAATTTGTAGTATTTCCCAATATTGATGTTTTGATCATCGGTATTTATTGACGTACCATACCATTTTATTATTTTTATTTTATGCATAAGTAATTAATAAAAAAATCAAGCAACATGCATATAGATTGATAACTAAGAAAAATAATAGATAACTAAACAAAAAAAAAAAGAAAAACCAAAAAGCAAATGCATTCCGGTGTTGTGTTAATTTAGTCAATTTTGTACGTTTATTGGTTTTGTTTATGTCCCGCAATTTCTGTTTTATTCGTCACTTTTAATGCGTCTTACTATAGATTGCAATTTTCATAATATTTCTTTACCTTGAAATTTTATAGTCGTGGTTTAACTTGCAAATAACACACTAATATCACGTATTATCAAGCTTGCAATCAATATATGAGCGCATTTGAAAATTTATGGCATGGAAATATATAAAACAAACGGATGGAAGCAGAGAAATATAAGTGAAAGAAGGACAAGTGCATTATCTGGTCATTTTGGACAAGAGAAAGTGTGGTAAATAATAAAGTTTCAAGAAGCCAGAAGTTGATGTCATTGGCAAATACGATCAAATTGATTATATTAACTATTATTACATTAAACAGAAGTGAGAAATGGTATAACGGGTTAGGATGTACACTGCACGAACATAGGTACCTTCAATTTATGAGGGGTGTTTTCCTATGGTTAAAGAATCGGAACCGCAATCGCAGTGTTAAGTCTTTGCGAACTATAATTGGACAAAACAAAATAACATTCAACTCAACATGGATGTGATTGACTGAGCACAATAAGGAAACATCATTCAAAAATTGTCAAGAATCAAAAGACATAATCACGCATGAGATGCAGAATAATAATCGCGGGTGTGTTATATTTCAATTTGATTTTGTCGCGTGGTTGTTTGTGCGTGCGTTTCGTTAGCGCGAGTGAACCAAAAATAATCATAAATCAAAAGAATAAAACAAACTATGCAAATGATAATGAAACAATGAAATAAAGAGATGATTAACAGAATTACTGAAACAAAGATGATTTACACGTAGTAAAAACTCAAAAAAAAGCAAGAATCATAAAATTTCGTCCAGCTAAAGTCGCTCTGCGCTGGTTCCAATTATTTTTTGTACAAATTGCATCCAGTTGCAATGCTGATTCGGATTAATTATAATTAAGAGAAACAAAGAGCGCAGTTTTTGTCGCTTTGGGGCGTCCATTATTTTTATCTGCGATTACTCGAAGAATCAACGCATAAAGGATCAACTCACGCCATCCCGCCCTACGCTTCGCACCTGATCACGCTTTATTCACAATGTTTGCTCAATCTTAATCGCAGCGCCCGAAGCGCCTAGCGTAATCTTGTAATTTGCTTTCATTACACGGCCATCTACAAGCGAAATGCACAATATTTTTGGGTGACTAAAGACATTAGAGGTGATAGTGGATGATGCAAGCAGCATCTACTTTGATATATTATTTGGTTTGTTGGTCAAGTTAACATTTTCATTTCTTAAGAATCGTGGCGATGTAAAAAATTCGAATATAATAAAAGAGAAAATATTTTGTATCTTTAGTAGTAAAAACACCTGAAATAGAATCTACAAAATTAAGTACATGGGTGTACTAGTACCCAAAGATGATTTGAAATGAATTGTAACTACAGAATGGCGTCTAATGTGAGTTGATGTAATAATGAATATATGACTTACTTGTATCAACATTGCGTTGTAAATGTGTGGCGATGCGGTGACGTGCATCGTTGTACTCTAAATGCAAGCCCAACCTCAGCAACGTCGGATTCTTCTCCACCAGGTTTGTGATTTCCATTTCAATTTTATTTCCAAGAACTTGTGATCTCTACAAGAAAAGAACAGGTAGTTCACTCCATTTGAACTGTATTTTCAAGCCATACCTGGTTCGTTGCTCTGAATTCCTCCATTGACTTAGTTTTCAGTAAGGCTTTTACAAGGCGCACAATACCAGCAGGTGAGATAAAGTTCGTTTCCACATTCAACACTCGAATGGTGTGATTAAGCTCGATAGCTTCAGCAAGTTTGTTCGAATGCCTGTCACTAAGTCCTACATTGACAAGATTAAGAGTTTCAAGATGTGTATTTTCTTTTAAAGCTTCAAAGAGGCTTTCAAACTTCTCGTCCGAAATATTCTAAAAAAAAAAGAAAAGGAATAAAGTCACAAGTTGCTATTAATATACTATATTGTTAACATACCTTAATATTATTCCAATTAAGGTCAATTAGTTTAGGATCGTCATTCTGCACCTGTTTGATAGATTCGTCCGGGTCTGTATTATTTGGCGGTTCGGTAGGAAACAATTTAGGCTTGGATGCTTTCGTGATACCGTCCCAACCCATGCCAACAGGCTGTCCCTTGTTTAAAAGAGATGCATGGTACTGGTCTTGGTTCATCATTGAATGGAAACCAAGAATAGCTACAAATTTAATTAACTATGTTTAGACTTGCAATGAAAACTAGTTATATGCCTAGTAGAGTAACTTATTACCTACTTTACTTTTAGATGTGAGTCTTACTTGTGAGAAAGTATATAAAATCTTATATTTACCAGCCAAATCAATGATCTCCTCTTGTGTGGCTTCTGACAAAGCTTGCTCATACTCCTCACCCATATCAATTGCAATCTGTTCACCTGCTTCTTGTTCTTTGATAGGAATTGGAGGTGGAATCCACTACAAATCAATTAAGCATTAAGCAGTGAATAATGTAATTACTTCCCAAACTGCTTACTTTCTTTCCTCTGATTGTTCCAGCAACATAAGGCTTGAGTTCTGGTTGATCTGGTGTTTCTAAAGCCTGTTTATTAATGTGTTCAATGAGTTGTTTACGATTCAGTGGTCCAGTTGGTTCCTTTTCACAGTCATAGCTGCATCTTTGTGAAGGAGGCAAGAAACTATCCTATAATGTGAATCAAATATTCTCAGACTCTATGGGACTACAAAGGGATATCAAACTTACATCTGGATCCACTTCTTTAGCCAGAATATTTATTTCTTCTGGTGATAATTTGGCCAACAGCTCTTCCACATCAATTTCGTCATATTCGCTAAGATCCTTGCCGTAGAGTTTAGCCGGAGTCGTCATTGTGGTCGTTTTAGTCTTCGACGACGTCTGAAAGTTATGAACAACGTCTCGTTAGTGAAATAACAACGTTAAACAATCGACAATCACAAATGGCAATGAAAGAGTCGGTCATCAATTTCTACATGCAATTCATTGCAGCCACCGCTGATCTTGCTTTTACTTTTTGATATACTCTAGCCGCAAAATAATAAATCTATACTGAGCGTACTAATTGTTTAATGTCTCCAATTCCACACCCAAATCGACCCGCAATCCACCTCCAACACAAGTACACGCAGTTTGCAGACTAATCATACCTACCTAGAGCTACTCCTATATTTCGTTCTCTACAGATGTTGAGGAGTGTCAATGTCAGGCGCAGAATATGAAGTGGTAAGTGCCGCAAATGAATACAATTAGGAAAAGTTTGCACAAGTTACATGAGCACTTGTCAGTCTATTAGTTTCGTTTGTGAACGACGCCTCGCCATTAACTACTTGATGACCCTAATTCACGTGAACGTCATGAATCATCACCAGAAATCAATAATATAATATGGCCAATATATTACAATGAAATGTGCAATCTCAGATGTAATATGGCACCAATTTTACTTGGTTTTATCTAGGTTTATCAGAGTTAACAATGATAAATTTAAAATTGCTTTTAAAAAATTTGTATTTCGGGAATGAGACAATTGAATATAGGCAACTAACCAAGCACATTTTTTAATATACTTATATAATTTCTAATTGTTAGAAATTAACATATTAATTTGATTTTAAAGTACTAATGAACATAATATTTGATTAAATTTTTCTTATATATGTAAAAACTAATCTGTTTAGTTTAAAACAATTTCTTTGTTTTTGGTTGACGTAGAGGTCGTACGGATAACATCGGGAGGCATCGCGGTAATTTACTTCCCGAAGAAAAGTACGTTACAAGACGCTCCCAGAATCCAGACCATAAAGTTCCAAACTATGTGCTTCTCTGCCGGATTGCTCTTCAAGGATTCATCTGCAAAGCCATCTAACAATTGCACAAGAAGCCATACGGTAAGTACAACTTAATCATTAATATTCTGGCGGTTGTTGTAGCATGCGCTAAAATCTCGCATTCTTGCATGTGTACAATCGCTATCTGTGGTAGACTAGTAATGGTGGTTAGTGGTGAAATTCGTCCGCCATTTTTGCCAAGGCTGGTGCGTCTCGTCAGCGTGATGCGTTGTGCAAAAACGCGCTGGCGATGTTTTGATTAGTTTCTTTGTAGTCTGGTCAATCCGGGGGCCGGAACAGGCCGCACTGGCATCAGCCCAACACGCTATACTTGGAGATTCGCGGCTATGAAAACTGATTGTTTATTTATAGCTAGAGCGGGCAAAGCGCGCCGGCCACTGGCCTTCCGTGGAAATCGCCGTGAGCAGCACGTTCCTTCCGCTCAGAAAATTGCAAGAAAACTTGGAACGCATGCCCGTGACCTACAGGTTCAATCAAATTATTTTCCACCTTCTAAACTACAGAAGAATTTACAAGAAGAGAGATAATCTACACAGCAATTACCACCTAGAAATCACCAATGTCACAATTAACAAAAATGTCATCTCTTTTTTCGGCTGTATTACGACGGTAAGTTAGCAGATTTCAAGTGTTATGAAACCATCGTGAGCAGCACGTTTCGTCTTCCGGCGGGAAAATTGCAAGAAAAATCAACTCATCGTGCCGTACAGGAGCAACCAAATTATTTTCTATCTTCTGGACTAC